>JASDQU010371282.1:66452-80631 GCA_032191745.1 Picea mariana | reverse complement strand
TATCTCGATCATCCAACCCGATTGGATAATAGAAGCAAGGGATGAATGGAAGAATGACAAAAAAGTGTGGACTCTCATTCAAAGGTTGCAGCAGGATTCCAGTGCATCAGATACATTTACATGGAAAAATTATTCACTATGGTACAAAGATCGCTTATATTTATGTAAGAACTCCCAACTCAAACAAAAGGTATTATTGGAATTGCACACCTCTCTAGTAGGAGGGCACTCGGGATTTTTGAAAACCTACCATAGAGTCAAGAAGGATTTTTTTTGGGATGGCCTTAAAACTGATGGTCAAAGGTTTGTGGCAGAATGTTTGGTTTTCCAACAAAATAAGGTGGAAACAATTAATACCCTGGGTCTTTTACAACCACTAGTCATCCCAAGTCAGCGTTGGGAGGAGGTTTCCATGGATTTCATCACAAGGTTACTGAAGTCTGAAGGAAAGAGTGTCATCATGGTGATTGTTGATAGACTAACCAAGTATGCACACTTTTTTGCACTCTCTCATCCCTTCAAAGCTAGTACAGTTGCCACTGCATTCATGGCGACAGTTCAAAAGCTACATGGCAGCCCAAATATTATTGTAAGTGACAGATATCCCATCTTCACTGGACATTTTTGGACAGAATTATTTTCTTTCTTGGGTACTCAATTGGCTCATAGCTCATCCTATCATCCTTAATCTGATGGACAAACTGAGATAGTGAACAAATGTCTGGAAGGATACCTTCGTTTCTTTGTCTCTGATAAACAAACACAATGCTTCAAATGGTTACCCTTGGAAGAATGGTGGTATAACACTTCCTTTCATACTGCAACAAAAATGACACCATTTATTGCACTCTATGGATACAACGCTCCTTCCATCACTTCTTCTCTAAAATAAAAATCTAAGGTTCAAGTAGTGGAAGATCACATCAAGCATCAACAACAAGTTCTCCAAATCTTAAAGGACAACCTGACCATGGCACATAATCGCATGAAACAACAAGCAGATCAACATTGTAGTGAAAGAAGTTTTGAAGTAGGGGATTGAGTGTTTTTAAGACTACAAACATACAAACAGATGTCCCTCAAGCAAGCCAAAAAGGATAATAAATTATCACCAAAGTACTATGGCCCTTATAAGGTGTTGTAAAAGATTGGTACTATGGCATACAAATTGGAGTTGTCTTCATCTTCATGAGTACACCCAGTTTTCCATGTTTCATGCTTAAAGAAGGTTATAGGTGACAAGATCCCAGTTCAAACTATATTTCCAGAACTTGACGAGGAAGGAAAAATCATATTGGAGCCTAAAGCCATCACTGACACAAGATTTTGCCAACTGAGGAATAGATCCATTTCAGGGTATCTCATTAAATGGAGGAAACTATCGGCTGAAGATTCCACTTGGGAAGATGAGTCTTTTATACAGAAGCATCCATAGTTACTCAAGTGTTTCGGACAACACTTGTCTCAAGGGGAGGGACATGTTAAGCCCTAATATTGGCTCATTACCCCCTTAATAGGGGCATATTACATTAGTAATGTTATTTTATTTATGTCGGCTTTATTCCATTAGTTGTAATTATACCTCCTATTCTCCTATATATACCAAGGAGACATTTTCATTTAGAATCATCTTGGAATTGTACATTTATGTGGGCATAAGGAGGTTTCCCCCTCGAAGAGGCTTATTATTTGAATTTATCTCTTTTTCAAGGCGTTGAGTACTTATTATGAGGTTTTTCTATGCTATATTGATATTTGGTTCTTAACAGTCATATTTTTTGTTGATATTTAATATTCGATTTAAATGATGAGCATGGGAGTCACAAGGGGTCCCACCTATTTATTTATTATTAATTATACCCATTTTATATACTATTATTAATTATTTCTCTCAAACTAATTAGTTAAGCTAATTTGGATTAACTAAAGAAAGTAGTTGAACTACCTCAACTTATTGAGAAAGAATAAAGGATCAATAGGATGAGGAGACAAGGGAGATAGAAAGGGGAACTAAAACACTAAGTTTTTCTCTCTAGTTAGTGAGATAGCTTTAGTTTTCATTCATTTAAATGAGTTTACTTGAAATCCTAATCCTCTTGATGATAGCAGGGTCTTATTGACAACAGCAGGATTCAAAACTAAATCATACCTTTCAACAACTTGTTTTAAAGGTGTTTGATTTATTCTTGATAGTCTGTGTACTTTTGTTTGTTTATGAATTAATTTTCATGGCTGATAAAGAATATCTTGCATAGTCAAGTGGCAACATTTTGTGGCAAGCTGATCCAGATCATTAGTTTCACTTTTATTTCATTTTCAGGGTCTTTTTGTATGGTTCCCATCAGAGACAGCTAAATATGACTTTGGTCCATACCCTCGCAGGGGTTTGTAAAATAGAAGTACAGTTTTGTATCTCAGAATGAAATAAAATCAGATTATTGTTATGTCTCATACATGTGTTTTCATGACTTGGTTCTTCCTTTCGCTTTTGTCTCCATGTTTACTTCAATGTAAAATCTGTATACATTCACCTAGCTTTGTTTAAATTTTTATTTTTACATTGTTACAAATATAAATCATAAAATCAGCCTTGATCCTTTGTAATTGATACTTATGGATTGAGTGAAAGTTTTAAGGCTATAAACCTTGGGTGACATTCCCAATTATATTTTCCTAGCCATGAAAGATCTGAAAATGATTGAGTAAGGTATTTCATACATTTTCCTCAACAGAGCCCATACCGATAAATGACATGGTTGTTTTCCAGAATAATTGGACAAGAATCTACGGCTATTGTTCCTACACGTGCTTTGTACATACTGTATTTCTCAATTCATGAGAACGCCACCTTTGACTGGGCTAGGATTATTTCAAGTGAGTTATCTTTTCAATTGGGAAATTTCCAAAAGAATAAAATCTTTTGTATGTATTCATATTTTATTTCCTCTGTGACTTATTGTCACGTGTTCAATGGCCTACCCTTGGCTAAAAAGGTTAATTGTAAATTTGACCATGTGAAAATGTGATACCCTAGACTGTGAAAACAAAAATCTGCATACCACTTCTATGAAGTGCACAATTCTTTTATCTCTTATTTCAAAAGGATAATTCATGGACCCAACACATCAAGATTATCCCTAGAAGTTGCATATTTCTTAGCCAGGAAAGGAAGTTTTCAAGCCATGGAAAATTTTAGTGTTATCAGACTCTAGTGTTCCCATGAGAAACCTTCATATCTACCATACTATGTTTTTGGAAAAATATTTAGAGTTGAGATATGTAAACAACATAAATTTTGGGCTCACTTCTTCAACAAGAAAAGAAAAAAATTGTTCATCCCATTACCATGGAAAAATGGTGAAATAATTGTAAAAAGCATTTCCCGTCTTCATGAAATCTCAATTCAATTTGATTTATTCAATCTCAAGAAAGAAAATGAAATCAAGGGTTTCAAACCTAATCAATTATTCATGACACACATGACATCAGTAGGATATAACATGTCATTTGTCAAAATATTCTTATTTGGAGAAGAAGAACGTGATAGTCAAAACCCTCAAGGGTTACCTGTGGAAAAATTGCAAGAAGATATTGAAACAATCATCAGTACAAATGATCAACACAGACATTAAGGAGGAGTTTTAAATGAGAGAAGTTCATGGTCCCCAAATGTTTCTCAAAAAAATGGCATACCCAAAGGAAAACCCCATAATTCAAATCAATAACAAAGAAAGTCTTTGATTCATAATTCTGGTGACGAAGGAGAACAAAACCCTCCTAAGGGAAATCTTGAGAATCCATACAAACTCCCAATTGCCAGTAAGAGGAAGAGATGTACAAATAAAGAGGGAGAAAGTGAAGACATGCATGGAAATGAAATTGTCCCGAAATATATGGAACTCGATGTAAACATTGAAGAAACAGATTTTGTAGGTGAAGACCAGAGGCTACAAGAAAGCAGAACAATCACAAGATAATTGGCTACACAAGAGCCAATCATATTTGAAGAATATTATCTTACCCTGCATCGTGCCACATTCAATAAAATTCAAGAAAAATGGAATTCATAATTTGACTTTTAAGGGGTTCCAACCTCCAAGGTCATAGAATTCATGTAAATGTGTTGAACCTACACAAAATAGATCTAGCTAGAAAATACTACACACATTTGCAGAGAGAAATTGAGAAAGAAGGAGAAGGAGAGAAAGAATATAAGAATTCTCATTAACCGCAATCCACGCTCAAAGAGTGAATAAATTACCATAGATATAGGACACATGAGTAACTAATGCACCATAGTAGTGTTCTAGAGAGATCTAGACACTCACTGACAGACATTGGAGTGAACTTCCACCTAGTCCTAGTTAACTGATCCATGCAATCATCAGTTGACTGAGACACATGTGTGGAAGTGAGAGAGACACATGCAACTCCTGGTGATAAAACCGAGGTTTACATGCATGAGTGACTTCCACTAGTCTAACTGAGTGTAACTGACTCTAAACTGAAGAGGAAAATCTTATTTTGTAGGGAAATATTTTCTAGAGAGAATATTCTCATCTAAGGAATCATTCTCAACATTGGACTGTAAAACTTAGGAAAATAATTATAGTTGAGTATGTAATATCTCCAACACCCCCCCTGAACACTAATACGACGTACATGATGAATGAGTCCTGAAAACAAATTCCATGTTAGGTACCCATTGTACAATGCATATAAGAATGAAACATTGAAAAAATGAGGAAAGAGGGAAAACCTCATGGGAAAACCCCCCCCTCAAATTACAATGCATAAAAAAATATGAGAAGGAACAAAAGGCAATTGCTAAGCAACCATGTCCTTCACTCCAAGAAGACCTCACAACTGTGCAAGTTTGAACTCTTTGAAGATTTTGTTGAAGATGTAGATGTTTGCACGGATATGATGGAGTAGATGCACCATTGAGATGTCCACATATATCCACTTTCTCTTCTTGTAATGAAGAATATCCAAATAAAGTTTGGATGAAACTTTGAAAACCGTGCGGCCGTTTTCGGAAAAACGTTGAAATTTTGTTGATTTTAAAACGATCATAACTTCACTTCCTGGACTCCGTTTCAAACGATTTGTTTTTTTGAAATTGGGTATTTTCCCGAGAGGAATTCAAATATCCAATTTGTTTCCGCAAATTTTGCTCAAAAAATATCAGAATTGAGTTTGATGTGCATGGCTCCCTTTTGGTCTCCTAAGATGCATGCATTGTTCATGGAAAAGTGTCTGCATGTGACCCCTGAGATGCATGCCATATATCTTCCACATGAAATTTAGAAAACAAAACTGAAATGCACTAGACATCGTCTTCAATTAATGGTATACAATTTTTTGCAAATACTTTTGTAGAAGACTCTTCATAATAAGAGGCTTGACCTTCTGATGGCTTCTCTTCTGGCTCTATCTGTTCAACCTCCTGCATGAAATATTCACAATCTTATTTATTCCCAAATAAAACCTCCAATATGGTCCATAATTCATTTGGAGTTGATTCTTGTGAGTCATCCTATACTTGATGGAGAATTTCAGGAGAAATAACTAGAGGATACAACCTATGGCCATATCTTGTCTATTGAGAAAATCATTTTTCTCATCGACGGAATCAAGCTCTACTTCTATTTCCATAGTTATTTGTTACAAGCCTCTACATCTTAGCAGAATCATAATTTTTGGCTTCCACTCCAAATAGTTATGAGGCATGAGAAGTATTTCCGGCGAATAATCCATCTTTTATGCGTTCTTCAATCTTCAGTACCTGCAAAAAATAATTTGGTGTAGCTTTTGCTTAGCATTCCATCGGCTCTAATACCATGTAAATGTGTTGAACCTGCACAGAATAGATCTAGTTAGAAAATATTACACACATTTGCAGAGAGAAATTGAGAAAGAAGAAGAAGGAGAGAAAGAATAGAATAATTCTCATTAACCATGATCCACACTCAAAGAGTGAATAATTTACAATAGATATAGGATACATGAGTAACTAATGCACCATATTAGTGTTATAGAGAGATTTAGACACTCACTAACAGACACTGGAGTGAACTACCACCTAGTCCTAGTTAACTGATCCATGAAATCATCAGCTGACTGAGACACATGTGTGGAAGTGAGAGAGACACATGAAACTCATGGTGATAAAACCGAGGTTTCCATGCATGAGTGACTTCCACTAGTATAACAGAGTGTAACTGACTCTGAACTGAAGAGGAATATCCTATTTTGTAGGGAAATGTTCTCTAGAGAGAATATTCTCATCTAAGGAATCGCTCTCAACATTGGACTGTAAAACTTAGGAAAATAATAATAGGTGAGTGTGTAATATCTCCAAAAATTCCATGAGGCCATGGGAGAAGCTTTAAAATTTTCAATTGGAGATATAGAAAATTAAAATGAAATTCTAAAAGATAGATTTAGAGAATTGGAAAATGCCTTAATGCCCCCACCATTGTTTTCTAGTCTTATCACCACCATACAACCCTTGATAACTCTTGAAGGAAGACCAAAATCAAGCTCAATATTAAAAGGAACATCAAGTCTTCTTGTTGCTATCAGGATATATGTCAGTGAAAACATCCAAAAGAGAATGTCCTTGATTCTTGAAACTAGGGAATTACCAACCAGCTTTGTCTCTTTAGGCTCTATAATGACACAATTCAGGCAATATCTTCAAGCAGACCTTGAAAACGATAAAGAATTTTACAAAGGGGCTATTTATAACTTTAGTGAAAGAGTTTCAGGTATTAGTGAATTTCGAAGAAAAAAAGAGGATTTTCCTTCGACAAATTGTTTAAAACAATTAATGGCATGTTGTCTCAAGAGAATCAAAATTTTAGAAGAAATGTTAGCTAAGTGTGATGTCATAAGTGTAAAAGGGGGTGAATTATATATAAAGTTGATTGAGTTAGAACTAGTTGGGTCGAATGAAGACGTGGAGGACCCACTCTCAATTATAAATCCAATACTATTATCACAAGAACAAATGGAAGAAAAGTTGGACTCATTAAAGATTGCACCAACAGAAAAGTTCAACAACCTCACTGGATATTAAGAGACAGAGTTAGAGAGTTGGTTGGTTCATTATGTGAAAAAAATGGTGATATTGAAGATAGCCTCCATCAAATCTCGATGGATTTTAAATATCTTGAAAATTCATTATTTGATATCAAAGTGAGACAAGAAATAATGGTGTCACCAATGAGAGGATATACCGAAAATTAGTTAAAGAACACTTTAATTAAAATAATTGAATCAGATTAGGAGGAAGTTGTTACAACCAATCAGGTCGTTCCAGCAAAGGAAAGTATAAAATACATCCCAACCAACAAATGAAAGATAGATATTCCATCACAGCAAGTGAAGCGGTCATTTTTCATAATTTCCCATTTTCTATACTTCTCATTTGGAAATCATCCAGCTGTGTCTTTTCATTCGTTGAAAACTCATAGTCGACTATTAATTGTTTTTCTCTTTTCTTCTAGGTCTAGGTGTATCTTTTAAAATTCCATGGGATCCCCATCCTAGTTCATTTAGATGAACGCTTTCATTTGAATTTTACATTTCATTGTAATACCAAACAATTATTTTTTGAACTCCCTAGAGAACTATCTGGGCACATAACTTTAATGATTTCTCAGACTTTTGAATTTCTAAGTATGAGATTTTTGGAGTGTACCTATCATATTATGTTTTAGTTTTAAATGTGATACTCATTTAAAGTTCTCTACATGTTGTGGCCTTTTATCTTTTATGTCTTATGATATGACCAAATATTGCTTATATTGTGACGGATGTGAAGAACATGTTAATCTTAAATGATGTTTTTCCTTACTTCTTTATAATACGGTAAAATATTATGTTTATGTTTTGAATAAGTTCCTGGCCTTTTCTCATGAAAATTTATTTTGTGAAAATAATTTTTATATATTTTAAATTGTGTTTTCATAATTCATATTAAGCAATAACATAGGAGCACCACCTCTTTAAAAATGTAGGGGGATTTATCCTAGTGAGGTTATTGTTGAGATATTGAACAATCTGAACATCAACATTTTTGGTGACCATATTGGAGATAACAAAAGGTTGGTTTCGCAAACCAAGGATTTTAATGACACAACCAAAACCGAATCAACCTCAGTAACAAGTCAGACTCAAAAATCAAGGGAGTATTATGCATCAATTGTATGATTTGGTGTTAACAATAGAAAAAAGTAGAGAAGAAATTCAAATATCTTGAGAAAGCCTTTCACAGTAGGAATAAATAAATATAGCATTGAGGAAAAGAATACAGTTGTGAATCCAAGAAAAATTGGAACCTTACAAAGGTCCTCTAAAAAGGACTAAAAGTAAGAAGCTTCTGCTCCATGAAGTTGGTCAAGGTTCAAAATCAGAAACTATTGGAAAGTTGGTTGTCATTGATGTCAACCCTAGAATAAGTCCAGAAGCCCCAAAATCCCCTAGAAGTAATGGGTGATTTCAACCCTAGAAGAATTATAGAATCCTCTAGAAGTGATGGGAGTATTTGAAGAAGTCTCCAAAGTGGTCCCCTTATGGCATAGATCTAAGCATGGCCCTCATAGGAGGACGCTTTGAAGAAGTCTACAAGAAGCCCTAGAGGTGTGGTCATGAATCCCAAAGTTGTTTGAGGAAAACTTCATACGGTTTCTAGCAATAGGTGGTACGTCACATGGCTCCTCACAATTTAGAATTTATGCCATCTTAAATTTGAAGGCTCGAAGTATGGTCAAGAATCCCTAGATATAAGTACAAGAAGTACAAATCAGCCCCAAACATAATTAAAGGAGAAAAATTGTTGCAAACAAGAAGTTACAGGTCAGCCCTAAAGTCAAGTAAAGGAGGTACTTGGAAAAGTATAAATACACATAAAGAACCTTTCATTTGATTATCCAAGCAAGTGTGTGTTTGTGGTATGGAGCTAGCATAAGTGGGTCTTCACTTGTGCTAGGAGGATTGGAAATCTCAGCAAAGCAAAGATGGCCTAGGAGAAAGGAGGTCAAGGAGAGCAAGGAGTTTTTTGAGGTTACCTTTGGGTTGCAGTGGAGAAAGGCGTGGATTTTTAAGGTTATCCATGGGTCATGGTGGAGCAAAGTGTGGATGTACATCGGTCACAGTGAGGCAAAGCATGAATATCCGCAGGGTGACAGTGGATGAGTCATGGATCTGGGTCTTGATGAAGTTGAAAAAGTATAATGAATATGTTATCTTGTTGATGTTGAAGTTGAATAAGGTTTGTTGGTATGTGATCTTATGCACCAGGTTTTTTACATGATAAAAGGTATTGTTTTCTATATGTCTTGAGGTTTGCATATTGACGTTATAATATATGCCTTGAGACATATCTTGGAGTGTCTTTGGCACATGGCTAGAGACATATGTTGGTGATATTTTGGATATCATGTCTTATGCTTGATGCACATATTATATATTTTGGTACATGCTTGCTACATGCTGATGCAAACCCCCTATAGGCCTACGCAACCTCCCGGTCTAGGATCGAACTTCACAGGAGCCAAAGTGGCTCGCGGGTCCTCATAGAACCCCTAAAATATTATCACTGGTCTTTTTCCACAAACTACGTGAAAGTTTTGTATTTACGAGGGTCCTCTTGATCCAGTGGAGTCATGCGCATGACCTCGGGATTAATTTGAAGCATTTACTCCAACACTCCAGGAATTTGTCACTCCAAAGGATTTACCAACATAACATTCTGCACCCAAAACCTCTGAACTGGAAAAGTGTTGAAACTCATAGATCTGACGGTTTGTGTTTTCTCTTGAATCAATGGTCTGTGTTCACTCCGGACTCTGGGGCTTCAGGAGAAAATTACCCAACCCAACAAAATTACTCAAATCACCAGAGTGATTACTGGCTGAATTCGGTCATAAAGGTGACTTGACTGGCAGGTGTAGGTATTACCCTATCCTTCCACTTCCAAAAATTCTAATGGTAAGGTTCAATCAGACGACGGATGGGGTCCACCTCCTTTTCACAATATATGGCTAAGAAAGACTCTAGAACTCYGAGATTCAAGATATTGTTCACTCTGCACAACAACRACCAATTTCACCCGAAGTGTCGAATCCCCGAACCACTCGAGGATCCAATGGCTCACACTTGCCCACTGATCTATGGTGGATATTTACGTCGGGCTTCGGGGCTTCATTCCTTACTTGCAACAAACAACTCAAAACTTCTAGAGAAGCAAAGTCTAAAGGACTTGGGGCTTAACGACTGTGCTCCTTCAACTAATTGAATAGTTGTGAGGGATGTCAACTCCTCCCGAACAGATATTGTCCATTCAACCCCACACAAAAGAATTTCACCTCTTATTGAGTTCCTCCTTGGAAACTTACACTCGTTATCCCTCCTAATCTTTGTCACTTGAATGACTCAAAATCTGGCACACACTTTTCACTTCTCTCATGATCTTAGACCCTTAGACATATATAGGTCGATGCACTCCTTGCGTTAACTCTCCTAAGCTTGATCAGCACTTAACAAAGTTTTCACTCCTTGCATTGTCCTCCCCCTTGATATTTTACATTTCTCTAAGTGTAGGTGCACTCCTTGCGCTTTCTCTGTGAAAACTTGCACTATCTCTCTTGAACTTCTGAACTTGTAAACGGTTTGGCCTCCGCACTCCTTGTGTTGGTACTATGCACTCCTTGCACCATGATTCTTATAAGAGAAACAATTGAAACTTATAACTAAATCAAGAAATCATTCAATAAAACATTGAGATACACATTCATACACATAGATAACAACAGAACATCTATTCAGTTTCAAAGAGAGATGAACAAGTTCACAGTCTCAGAATTTTGAAAGAAATTATCTTCTTCTATATTTCTTCAACAAAAATTTACAAGAGTTTCAACAACCTTTAGTAGCCTCTTTTGGGCATATATTACATTGATTTATACATGAAGGGGTTTCTCGAGCCTTTCCTCTATACTATTCTAGTTTTTTCACATCACAATTAAAATCATCCTACCACTAAGCTTATTACAATAAATGAACATTTACAATTTTGATATGAGTCGGAACTCAAAATATGTACAATCTACATTCATTAAAGACAATTACAATATTTTGTAGGATATACAATCACTCTAGTCTTAATATCTCATGGGATCCTTAATTACAAAGGTCTCAAAATTAAATTGGCGTGCCCTCCTTGGGATCCAAATTAACAGTTAAAGTGAATTGCATTGGATGTTGAGTTGACCAAGACTCATTAAATGATGACGATGATTCTCCTACATCACATGCTTGAGACATATTTCGGTACATGATTAGTACATGATTTGAGGCATATCTTTCGATACATGGTTGAGGTATATCATGAATGATATGGCATATGTTTGAGGCACATCTTTTGATACATGGTTGAGGAATATCATGAATTATATGGCATATGTTTGAGGCACACATTTTGGTACATGGTTGAGGCATATCATAAATGATATGGCATATGTTTGAGGCATATCCTTGGTACATTGTTTATGGAGTTTATGGCACATGCTTGAGGTATATCTTGGTACATGGTTTGGATGCATATATTCATGATGTTGGGCATATCTTTTGAGATATGTTCTTTGTGATCTTTGCATATGATCTATGTGAATGGATTTGGTTTGATGATGATGATGTATATGTATCAATAACAATGATAGGTTGATTATTAGTGATAGGTTGATCATCGGTAATAGTTTTTGTGACAAGTTGAGTCTCCATTTATATTTCAAGAAGAAAGAAAAGGGTGAGTAAAGGGGGTTGTAGCCTCCTTCCATTTGGAGCCGGAGAATATAGGGGGTTGGAGCTTCCTTCAGGTTGGATCCTCCTTCCAGTTGATGCTGGAGAATACACGGAGTTGGAGTTGGAGCCTATAAATTGGAGGGTTGGAGCCTCTTTCTAGTTGGAGCTGGAAAATCTAGGGAGTTGTAGCTTCCTTCAGGTTGGATCCTATAAATGGGGTGTTGGTGTCTCCTTTGAGTTGGTGCTGGAGAATTTTGGAATTTGGTCCTTCGTATTAATGTAATCTTATGATATATAAGAAAGCATTCTATGGTTTTCTCTCATTTGGGTTTCCACATAAAAATATCTTGTGCATTGTGTATGATGTGATGCATTGTCGAATGGTACTATTTATAGTTATATGTTCATTACATGTTAAATGCAATCATAAGTGAATGGAATTTTTGATAATTTAGCATTTACATGTTCTAGTTAAAAGTGGTAAAAAGTGTTCAATATTGATTCACCCCCCTCTCAGTATTGGTGAATATTCCAACAATTGGTATCAGATAAATTCCTTCAATGATAGTCAAAGGATCTGATTGATCCCCCCAAATTAATCTCCTCACCGATACCTTTCCAACGAGCTATCATGTGCCCCAAACGAAGATTGTATGCCAAAGTTATGCCCTCAGGAAGTTGATACACCAAACTACCCAAAACAGGGTCCGCAAAACTGTTGGCTTTTCATCTTCTGGGGTTAGAGTTTTCGATTTTCTTTATGATAAAATGGCCTTTGGAGCCTCATTGTAAAATGATATTCTTACGGATGCGAGTAGCCGTCACATCTCTTCTCAGAGATAAGTTTCCACCATTCTAACAAGTCTTTCACTCTGTATTTTACAGTCTTTGTACATTTTCGCTCATTAATAGAAAATTGTGTAGTACTATATATCTGTGTTTATGGTTGCATCTCTGATACATTTATGTTACAATATTGGATATATGATATATTTCTGTACATTTCTTTATTATATCTCCACTCTCATTTCGTGTCGAAAATAATACAGATCAATTGTAGCCAAGAAGGAATTAAAAAGGAACAATAAAATAGAAATGGATTCCATCCTATATGGATTACCTGATTCGGTAAAATTCAAAGTGGGAAAATATTCATCGTCTAAATAACTTTTGGATAATCTACATAATCTCTACTATAAGGAATCTCCTCTTAACAAAAAGCTAAAACATGTTGATCAAGATAAACAATATGTTGAGATAGAACAAGAAAAATGAATCTCAGCATGTTAGACATATTCAGAAGAAGAAGAAGAAGGTGAAGTAGATAATGAAGCAGAACTAATCAACGCCTTAAGTGAGGTAAAAAGAGAAAGGAAAAAAAACAAGTCTCTCAAGGAATAATTGATCAAACTAAAGGAGGGTGCTCATAATCTGAACGAAAAATATGAAGAAATCTAGGAGGTTATTATAAATCTAAAGATCCAGTTGGAAAAATCCCAAGTGATTGAAGAAACACTTAAAAATCAGTTGGAAGCCAAAATAGTATCACTAAGAAAGGAAGCAGAGAAGAGAGAATAAATTTTGACAAGTCATCTCTAGGAAATATTTGAGGACTTAAACAATCTTGAAGCATAATTGAGTCAACAAGAAATAAGACTTGAAGAAGAAATCATCTCCTTGAAAACCCAACTTGAAGAAGCAAAGAGAAAGGAAGAAGTAATAAATACCCAGATTATGAAGAAAGAATAATATTATGAGAATCTTGAAGAATAAGTCATCACATTAAGGGTTGAAGTTGTCTAGCTTAGCAAGAATGTTGAAGAGAGAGGAAGCTCCAGACCACGAGTAAAGAAATTTGAAGAGAAATGTTACAGGTTGTTGGAAAGGAATAATTAAGAGAAGGCTAAGAGATATGTGGAAGTCATCAGAGGCCCTATCAAGAAGGAAGAATGCAAGCCCTCAAAGGAGAAGATTCCAGAAATGGAGAAGACTCAAGAAGAAGATTACAGAAGAGATGGATATCCAAGAATATATTCTACTTCTAGGTATTAAAGAAGATTAAATCATTGTGAAGGAAACAACAAAAGAGAAGATCGGATAAGGAATGAATTCAGAAGGACTACATCACAAATAAGAGCATTCACTCCCAGGTATCAAAGTTTATTTTTTGGTTATTTTTTTACTTGTAATAACTTTGGCCAGAAAGTTGTAGATTGTAGAGCGCATGGAAGAAATATTCAAGCAAGAAATGTTTATGTGGCTCCCCACAATATTTAATTTTACAAATGCCACAGCCATGGACACATAGCTCGTGATTGTAAAATCATGATGGAGACTTCCTTGAAAAAAAAACATCGATATCATGTAA
>JASDQU010371282.1:46560-66267 GCA_032191745.1 Picea mariana | reverse complement strand
ACAATACACAGTACACCATTATTTTACGTGGAAACCCAATGCAGAAGAAAACCAGAGAATTTTTTTCTTATATGTCAAAGAATTACATTCAAGGAAGAACCAACTTCCAATTCTCTAGCTCCAACCAAAAGGAGGCTCCAACCTGAGGGAATCTCCAACTCCCCAATTCTTTGGCTCCAACCAGAAGGAGGGTCCAACTCTCTAATTCTCAGGCTCCAACCTAAAGAAATCTCCAACTCCTGGGTTCTCCGGCTCCAACTAGAAAGTGGCTACAACCACCTATCTCTGATCCGTCCAACCACCTTGAAATATAAATGTCAAATTTAGACAACATGTCACTCTCACTGAATCAACTCTGTCACTGTCACAACTATCACTGAAAACATGTCACAACTTGTACAAATCTTCTTCAAATATTTTGTATATATCTGCAACCTGTCTATNATTAACATCCATCATTTCATAATGAACAATAATAGACACATCCACACAATACACAGTACACCATTATTTTACGTGGAAACCCAATGCAGAAGAAAACCAGAGAATTTTTTTCTTATATGTCAAAGAATTACATTCAAGGAAGAATCAACTTCCAATTCTCTAGCTCCAACCAAAAGGAGGATCCAACCTGAGGGAATCTCCAACTCCCCAATTCTTTGGCTCCAACCAGAAGGAGGGTCCAACTCCCTAATTCTCAGGCTCCAACCTAAAGAAATCTCCAACTCCTGGGTTCTCCGGCTCCAGCTAGAAAGTGGCTACAACCACCTATATCTGATCCGTCCAACCACCTTGAAATATAAATGTCAAATTTAGACAACATGTCACTCTCACTGAATCAACTCTGTCACTGTCACAACTATCACTGAAAACATGTCACAACTTGTACAAATCTTCTTCAAATATTTTGTATATATCTGCAACCTGTCTATGTTGCAACACATGGATGTCTATGGATCTCTTTACTGCAACTCATGGATGTTCGTACCTCTCTTATATTCAACTTGTGGACTACTACAAAACTCTCCAAATTTCATTATCACTATCTCTGTGAAACCTGTCACATGAACCTGTACCAACAACATGTAACAACATGTACCATCAACATGTACCAATCTGTATCAGTGACACGTACCAACCTATACCTCTCAACTTGTCACAACAACTCAACAACCAAACCATATCTAATCACATAGATCAACCAACAAGACAATTCTCAATCATATTCACAATTTCACCCAAATGTGCATCAACTTAAACCACTCACAACAACTCATAACCATCACCAAAATATACCAAGATCAAGATGTGATTCTAATAATATACCAAGACATGTATACCACATCATCTATAAACAATGTTCCAAGAACAAGTACATAAACTATACCAAACTATGCATCATCAAGATACACCAACATCACCATACCATGTACCTCATGTATGATCCAACTCATCAACTATATGTCTCATCCATGTACCTCAACTATATACCAAAACATACAACAAGATAACCAACAAGATGCCTCTAGTAATACACCACACTATTCATAAAATGAATACCATAAACCCTTACATCAAACCATGTTCCATAACCTCATTGTTATGTATCCTCAAGCATGTACCACTCATAATCCAATCATATACCAAGAACACTAACAAATTTCGCTCACAATGCAACACAAGATATTCCAATAAAACCAAGCTAAGTGCACCGGAAATGTGCCTCAAATCATACTCTACAATAGATACCATACATCCAAGAGGGCATATACCAAACCTCACAAAGTCATGTCTCAAGCATGCTCCACAACACCACTAATATACAATCTCAAAACATAATCATGAACATACATTTAACTCTATATTAACCCTGTTGTATCTGACCTCTAATAAACATACCTCCAGTCTCTCCTCGGATCCTGCAACCTGGAACAAGCATCTTCTATTTTCCCTTTCTATAGCTCATGGGTGTCTACGCTTCTTTGTGCCTGCGGCCCATGGATGTACGTGGCCTCTACTTTTGTAGCTTACGTTTAACCTTTGAAAACCTAGTTCATTCACTACCTTTGCAGCTTCAAAACTTTTGTTCCTTCATACCTTCTCTGCCTCATACCTACGCTTTCTAATATTTGTCAATGTATACCTACAAATAACCTTTCACAAAATGGATATTCAATAATAATCAATAGGTAGGTACGTGCTAATAGGAGTTCCTTGCTCTCTTATTTATACTTGCCAAGTCCCTTCCTCTAGAAGTTTCCTTGTAATTGTTTTACCCCTTTCTCCCAATTTTAGGGCTAACCACTTTCTTGTTGCAACTAACAATTCCTTAATTAGTCAAATCATAACTTTTTTACCCTTAACTAATTTCTTGTTGCAACCACTTTATTATTTAAATAATTTCTCTTTGCAACCACTTTGACCACTTTATTATTTAAATAATTTCTCTTTGCAACCACTTTAACCACTTTATTATTTAAATAATTTCTCTTTGCAACCACTTTGACCACTTTGTCGTAATTAGAAAACTCACAACTTCTTGTTGCAACTAATTTGTTTTTAATTATTTTCTTAAAGCAACAACTTTACCCATGATTAACTCCTAGTTACCATCAATTTAACTAGTACACTTCTTCTAGGAGCCTCTAGAATAATTGACTTCTTTGACCTTCTAGGAGCTTCTAGATAACTCATGAGGGTCCTCCATCTTCATAAATCCACATCTCCTCAACCGTGAGGAACTACATGACATACCACGTGTTAGAACTAGAAGTCTCACCTAGATTGCTATAGGTGCGAGCCTAATACCCATCAGAAATTTGTAGTTTTGTAAAAGATATTATTTTTTGTTTTAGGTGTAGCAAATGGATGAGAAACTCAGTTTAAAACATCAACACAAGATTTCCACAAAATATACACCAGCAAGCAAGGCTTGAAATAATCTCAGGACGTTATTTAGAACATCAATGAAAAGATGGAAGACTGAGTAAAAAAAATATGAAGTATATGCATCAGGTTACATCAGGTACTTATGAGACATATACAGTAGAATTATTATCAAAGAGGAAACTCCTAATCAATAAGAAAAAATACTTTGACAACACTTGCACCAGTAAATAAACAGTAAGTCATTCACTGCATTCATTAACAAGTAATAAAGGTGAATCCTTCATCAATAGCTAGCAACAAATCAAGACTGAAACACGAAATATGATAGTAGGAGAAGAAATCGATATTCAATTATCCAAGAATCATGAGTCTAATTACATACAATCTGGAAACTTACAGTCTGAAACAAAAGATATGAGTTCTCTATAAAACCATTTGAACCCTCCTATGGAGCTAGATTACATATTAAATAGAAAATAGCATCAAAATTCCCTCTAGGACTCGCCACCTAACTCCTACATTGGATTTTTCACCTGGGAGAGGTGTGGAAACAGAAAAACAAACCAACATCTAACGATCTGCTAGATTTCAGGAGGTTGTTGGCAGCAATAAATACAATTGCATCCAACTCATTGCATGAATATTTGATGGATTTGGATCTTTGGAATAAGTGTCCCTTGATGTCTAACTAATCTTTGAGGAGTTACTCGAACCTTTTCTGACAGGTGGTAACCCTCCTATAGTTTGAATTCCTACTAACTATCAAGTTTGTAGTGAGTGTGTTGTAAATTGTTCAAGTTTTAGTAGTTCGTAGTGCCTTCAGTACGCTGTGATGCGAACTTTCCTGTAGATGTTATTTTGCCTTCAAAACATAGAAACTGATGCAAAAAGTGTGCAAGAAGCTTTAAAACCTTTGTTAATGCATGCTACAACCTCTAAACCATGAAAGTGACTTGCAAAAATAGCATATGGGCATGATTATAGGAGCATAAGACAAAAATTGATTATACTTAGCATTATAAGCTTGTATATATAAGACACCATAGAAAAATTGATTATATTGATGCAGATATGATGCTTCATCTTCGTCTCTTAGTGGCCACCCGAGCCAACATGTCCAGGTTCTATTTTGGAATTTTTTCCTTCAAATGCTGCACTTCTTCCTTCAACTCCATGTTTTCATCTTGATAAGTTCTATTATGCCTGCACACATTCTTCATTTGCCTATGCAGAGGTAAGGATATCTTAACCCAATGCTTTGCCTTTGTAACATTTTCTTCATTTATATCTACAGTTTTCTTTAGATGAATCCTAGTATGCATATTTTCTTTTTTCAACTATTCATTCTCATCCCTTACATCTTTCAGTTGCCTCATGGACCTTTTGAAAGTGGGATCCCTTTCATCAGAAGGAAACTTGATCTCAATAATTTATGTTGTCTCTTTAAGAGGCTTTGTTTTGACTGTTTGTTGATTTGGTGCTCTAGATGCACCCTCTTCCACAGACATATGATGCCTTGTTTTTTATCGGGTGAATGGTCTTTTAGGCATAACAGATTCTGCAGCAATAGGTGAGAAAAAACAAGTTTATTTCCCTTCATATTTCTTGCTTTGCTAGAGGATGTCTCTATAGGTGAACAAACTACCATAGGAGAAGTTTCTTCATCAAGAGGTTGTGAAGGGCCTTCACCTATATTATCATTTGACTGAGATGATTTGTCCTTTTTAACCATCTTCCTCCTTTTATTGGACTTTGTGTGCATAATATTTTCAACAGAGGTAGGTGTCTTTCTCTTTGTTTGTGGTGTGTTGAAAACCTTTGGATGAAAGCTGGATGCAACTATGAAAGCATCCCAATCATTATTAGTCTTTTTCAGTTCTTCTAACTCTAGAATCTTGATCAGACCAGAATAGAAAACATTGGTATCCACCTGCTTGGACTTGGATTGAACTTTATCTGACATCTTCCCAACGCTTCTGAGCAGATATAAGGGTAGATTCAAGGACTCTTTTCCAGTGAAATGTATCAATAATCTAACATGGTATTGATAGACCATATTAAACCTACCTTCACAAGTAAAATACCCTTGAATGAATTTGAGTGTTTTATCAAAATACTCCAGCATATGATTTCTAGGCACTCCCTTGGATAGGTTATCTTATTGATATTCAGGATTTAAGAAATCCTTAGAAAAATTAGATTTCAGAGACATGCCCTTGAACCATATTTCTCCCAGAACTGGTATCTTTGTAGATGTAGAAATGGACTGCTCTGTAACCTCAAATTCCAGTGTACCAACTTTGGCCTTTACCCCATTGAAATTCAATGTAAACAACTTGGCAACCTCAGGGTGTCCTTTCTTGATTTTCTCACAAAAATCTAGACAACCCACTCTATGAAATGCCTCTTTGAAATATGCATCTGAATTGAGTAGTTCCAGGTCATAGAGCTTAGCCCTGACAATCTCCCCTCCTTTATGAATCCTCTTCTCTTGTTGATTTCCCATGACAGCTAAATAAAAAACCTTTCTTCCGATAACAGTTTCTACCAGAGTATGTGATGGAAACTAATGAATGTAGGGTTTTAGTACTTCATTTTGAAAATATTAGGGTTTGTTTGAAAAAGGATTTTATGCTAAAGCAACACTGCAGAAAAGTACGTGGTATATAAATCTCCCTCCTTGTTGCAGAAAAACCAAACCAATCAATCTTTTAAGACTTTAATATGCCATCAACCACTAAAGAGAGTTCGTAGTGCCAAGAGTTTGTAGTGACAAGCAATTTGCAGCGCACTTACAATTCACAACGAATTGAACCAGTCTGCGGCGACTCTTTGCAAGTGGAAATGAAGGTAAAAAATGATAAATTATCCTTTTGAAACTGGCCCTTTGAAGTTGATTGATGAGGTGATGGTGGTGAAAACAAGAATCCACAAAGTGCCACTTTTGCAAAATCATAATCATGAAAGATTAGGTGCATGATCTATTTTTGAATTGTTGCGAACTTTTAGGAGAGTTTGAGAACATGTGATTTTACAACTAACAAGACACTTTAACGGTTGCGAAAATATTTAAGACCTTTTGTACACTTGATTTGGACATAACACTTGATGGTGACCTTTAAACAATGTAGTTATGACCAATACTTTCCCTCTTTTGCTAATGATGACAACCACCATCATGACACCAAGACTTTCATAAATGGACTTTGATCAGCTTTCTAGACTTAAGAGAAAATCAAAACATGATTTATTTGACATGAAACATGACTCAAAACATTTGAGAACATGAACCTATGAATCAAACCTACAATATTAAACAAATGACTCATACAAGAAGGACTAATCACATGACTGACAAAGACTAATGGTATCCTTCTAAGACTAAACCAACAAAATTTTAAAAAATTTTAAAAACCTTGACTCCTCTGCATCCTGTGTGTTAACACCACATATCACCAAAAATGACATGACATGTACTATCCATCTAGAATATTCTTACCTACATATTCACTAATATTCATGTCTTTATACCTCAAACAAACTCCGGTCCCTCACCCATAACTTTGTGCTACTGGAATTCACTATCAAACTTCTCCAAGGGTTGACATCAATCTACAAGATCACTCTCCAAGGGTTTACATCAATGACAACCAACTATCCAAACCAATTTTTCATCAACCTAAGCCAATTGTCCAACAATCTCCCCCTTTGGCATTGATGGAAACACCAACATTGATGGAAATACTTAGTCATGGAAATACTCATTCTCATGCTCCCTGTGATCATCGCTCCTCATCAAAGTTTCTATCTCTCCCCCTTTGACATCAATGGAAAATGGTATCTCTCTTTGGAGATGCTCCCCTTGTCTGCATTGTCCTTTGGGTTGTTCCCCCTGTCTAAATTCCTTTGATCTTTATCNTTGTCCAACAATCTCCCCCTTTGGCATTGATGGAAACACCAACATTGATGGAAATACTTAGTCATGGAAATACTCATTCTCATGCTCCCTGTGATCATCGCTCCTCATCAATGTTTCTATCTCTCCCCCTTTGACATCAATGGAAAATGGTATCTCTCTTTGGAGATGCTCCCCTTGTCTGCATTGTCCTTTGGGTTGTTCCCCCTGTCTAAATTCCTTTGATCTTTATCTATGTTTCTAAGCCTCTGATTACTCTCTCTCCATTCATCTGAATAATCTCTCCCCCTTTGACAAATAGTATCACTATGATGCAATTTTGATGGAATGGCTGTCAATTCTCCCTCTATACAATCATATATATCATCTCTCCTCCTGGAATCATACCTTTGTTCTTACCTCTTTGTCTAACAACTTCTCTGAATGATCTTTCTACCTATCTTCTTTTTTTTGTTTCTCTTCCTTTGACTTCTCTGCAAGATTTAATGTAGAACAATTGTAGGGCTTCCTGTACATACTTCCTTTTGGATTTTTTGTCCATTGGTGCTTCCTTGTGTAATCAACTGACATATATAAAAACCATGCAAGAATAAGCATTCAAATATTCTTGTATCATTATCATCCATTATGATAATATTATTTTATTCTTCAACCACTCTATGAACCAATCTATGAACCAAACTTTGAATCAATCTTTGAATCCATGCTCTCATCCACTATCATATATATGTCCAAACTTGCTAAGTGTTCCTACGAATCCATCTCTCTCCATACTGTCCAAGACTCTGCTACTCAACTATCCACAATGTTGACCCATATTTCATTGTACTATCATGGATTCTTCACTATTGCAACTAGTCATCAAATGTAAAATGTGTCCACTGGTACTCTCTATATGTAAACCAAACTTTCTATATCCGGAACAATCTGTGTTGCAATTTTCCAACTTATCAATCTATCATATTGTACTTTTGCTAATTGACTTCTTTAAGTATGTCTACTCGAACTTTGTAAGCTACTTGAAGGATGGTCTTTGATCTGTCTCAGCTTCTGCATAGAATCCCCCTATCTCATATTCATATTACCTGGGAGTCTTTGATCCGGATGGCTCAGAAGAATACATTCTCTGATGCGGATTCATATTTCTCTTCATTTGTAGATTCATCATCTCTTTTAACTTTGACTTTTCTCTTTCTTCTTGTGGATTGATCTCTCTATATCATTCATGAAAGTACAATCTCTTGAACATGTTCCATATTTACCTACTCTTATTTTGTTTCTTGCACTAATACAAATCCTGTGATCTCTAGAATATGTTATTTATTCACCTGTCCTTCTTTTCTTTCATTTCTTCTCCAAACCTTTCGGTATATGAAATCTTCCTTTTTCTTTGTAGATTTGTCTTCATCTCGTATTATTGCCAATCTTGCATTTTTTGGGACTTGGTCCTTGTTCACCTGTTCTTCCTTTTTTATTTTCCATACTTTCTTATATCTGATATCAGTGTTCTCTTTCATAGAAGTATCGATCATTCTTCTACAATCATGATCTATGTGTCCATAGTTATTACATTTCTAACATTCAATGCTATGTGGGGCCACATAAGCATTTCTTACTTGAACATTTCTTTCATGAGCCCTGCAATCTGCAACCTTATGTCCAAATTTAGTACAATAAAAAAATGACCATAAAATAAATTTACATACCTCAGAGTGAATGATATTATTTGTGGTGTATTCCTTCTAAATTCCAACCTTGGTTTATCATGATCATGATTGAGGCTTATTTGTGGCTTGAATGTGGAGGATCTTTTTCTCTAGTCTTCTTATTGATTCTTTTTCACTGCTAGAATGCTCTTCTTCAAGGGCTTACATTATTTCTTCTTCATCAAACCTTTAATGACTTCTGCATAATTCTTTGGCTTCTCTTCATTCTTCCTTTCTAGCAACCTAGAGGGCTTCTCTTCAACTGATGATGTGGATGTTTCTTTCTCTTCAACATTCGTGTTGAGCTTGACAACTAATTTTACTCTCAACATGACAACTTCTTCTTCAATCTTCTCCGCCTCTTCTTATTTAATCATCATTTGGTTCCTCGAGACTTATTCTATTCACTTTGCTTCTTCAAGTTGGATCTTCAATTTGATTATTTCATATTCAAGTTTTGTTTCTTCTTGACTGAACTTAGCTTCAAGCTGATTTAAATCATTAGTTCTTTCCTTGATATGATATGTCAGTATCTTCTCTCTCTTTTATGCTTCTTCCTTTTGTGTTGTTATTTTGGCTTCCAAATACTACTTATGATCCTCGATAGTTTCTTCAATCCTTTTGGCTTCTTCTAGCTTACCTTTTAGCATCGTGATCGTCTACTCGACTTCTTTGTTGTTGGAGTTMTGTGATTCTTCCATATTATTTAGWTCTTCCTGGAGTGACTTATTTTMTTTTCTTTCAATCCTTAGATATTCAATTGCACTGACCAATTGTTATATGTAATCAACTTCTGCCTCTTTGTACTCTTCCTMTTTTGAATCTGTATGTCATGATGAGAATATTTCTTCTTGTTATGTACCTGCATATTATTTGGAATTCTTTGATTATGTGATGGGAGAAAAATATATATTATGTAGCTTTTCCTAAAGTTCTTTAGCTGATGAGAATTTACCCACTTTGTCCTTTGTTGAATCRCATAGTCCTTCCATGATGAAATCCATTTCTATGTTGTTCTTCTTCTTCAATTCCTTCTTGGATGCAGTATTAGGTTTCCTTATAGCATTGTATCCTGTCAAAATTGATTTCCAAATATCATATCCTTGTGCCTTTAAAAAAAAATCCATCCTTCTGCTCCATATCTCATACTCTAGACCACTCTAACCATCAAACATTGGTACTCCATTCTTATTGATATCCTTCCAATGGTTAAACTATTTTCTGGGGGAACTTGCTATGATTCCAATTGTTGGATTACTGAGGGGGGGGGTGGTTGAATCAATAATGAGCAATTTATACCACTTATTAATCCTTTTAAAAACATTGTGTATTATTTTAACTTTTTCAGCAATTTTCATCAGTTCATCATCAATATATTATTGCATCATAAACATTAACATCCATCAGTGCATAATGAAAAATAATAGACACATCCACACAATACACAGTACACTAATATTTTATGTGGAAACCCAATGTGGGAGGAAACCACATAATGTGTTTCTTATATGTCAAAGAATTACATTCAAGAAAGCACCAACCTCCAATTCTCTGGATCCAACCAGAAGGAGGCTCCAACCCCCTAGTTTCTCAGGCTCCAACCTAAGGGAAGCTCCAACTCCSTAATTCTCTGGCTCCAACCAAAAGGAGGMTCCAATCCCTTAATTCTTAGGCTCCAACCTAAAGGAAGATCCAACTCCTTGGTTCTCCTGCTCCAACCACCTATCCTTGCCCCATCCAACTACCCTGAAATATAAATGCCAAATGTAGACAACATGTCACTGTCACTAAATCAAATCTGTCATTATCACAACTATCAMTGAAAACGTATCACAACATGTATCAATCTTCTTTAAATAGTTTTTACATATCTGCGACATGTCTATGGTGCAACATGCGGATGTTTGTGACTCTCTTTACTGCAACTTATGGATGTTCGCACCTCTCTTCTATGAAACTTGTGGACTACTACAAAACTCTCCCAGTTTCAATGTTACTATCTCTATGAAAACTGTCACATGAACTTGTACCAACAACCTGTACCATCAACCTGTACCAATCTATACCAATGACCTATACCAACCTGTACCAACAACTTGTACCAACTTGTACCAACCTGTACCTCTCAACCTATCACATCAACTCAACAACCAAACTAGATCTAATCACATAGATCAACCAACAAGACAATTCTCAATCATATGCACAATTTCACCTAAATGTGCATCAACCTAAACCACTCACAACAACTCATAACCATCACCAAAATATACCAAGATCAAGATGTGCTTCTAATAATATGCCAAGACATGTATACCACATCATCATAAACCATGTGCCAAGAACAAGTTCATCAGCTATACCAAACTATGCCTCATCAAGATACACCAACATCACCATACTATGTACCTCATGTATGAGCCAACTCATCAACTATATGTCTCATCCATGTACCTCAACTATATACCAAAAAATACACCAAGATAACCAACAAGAGGCATATAGTAATACATCACACTATTCATTAACTAAATACCATAAACCTTTACATCAAACCATGTGCCACAACCTCATTATTATGTAGCCTCAAGAATGTACCACTCATAAGCCAATCATATACCAAGAACACTAACAAAGGCCTCTCACAATGAACTACAAGATATTCCAATAAAACCAAGCTAAGTGCACCAGAAATGTGCCTCAAATCATACTCTACAATGGATACCATACATCCAAGAAGGCATATACCAAACCTCACAAATTCATGCCTCAAGCATGGTCCACAACACCTTTTATGGCTAACCATTTTCTTGTTGCAACTAACAATTCCTTAACTAGTCAAATCATGACTTCTTTACCCTTAACTACTTTCTTGTTGCAACCACTTTATTATTTAAATAATTTCTCTTTGCAAACACTTTATTATTTAAATATTTTATCTTTTCAACCACTTTGACCACTTTGCCATAATTAGTAAACTCAAAACTTCTTGTTGCAACTAATTTATCTTTTATTATTTTCTTAAAGAAACAACTTTACCCATGATTAACTCCTAGTTACCATCAATTTGACTAGTACACTTCTTCTATGAGCCTCTAGAATAATTGACTTCATTGACCTTCTAGGAGCTTCTAGATAACTCATGAGGGTCCTCCATCTTCAAAAATCGATATCTCCTCAACCGTGAGGAACTAAGTGACGTACCACGTATCGTCGAAAATGGCATGAAATGTACTATCCATTTAGAATAATATTACCTACATATTCATTGATATTCATGCATTTATACCTCAAACAAGATCAGGTCCCTTACCCATACCTTTGTGCTACCACAATTAGCTACCGAACTTCTCCAAGGGTTGACATCAATATACAAGATCACTCTCCAAGGGTTGACATCAATGACAACCAACTATCCAAACCAATTGTCCATCAACCTAAGCCAACTGTCCAACAAGGATTATATATTATTCTAAGCCATCCATCTTGGAGACTCCCAGTAAATGTGATTTTTTAAGAGGGGGAGTCTAAGCAGTAGATGTTACATATTAGAGAATTATCTTTTGGGTAGTTTGAAGTGTTTACAAATTTTGGGAAGGCGGATTTAGAATGGTTTGATGGTAGAATTATAGAATGTCTCGTGGCAGATTGGTTGATTAAGGAGTAGTTTTCATCCCCATACAGACTTGTAGAGTTTGATTTGAATACATAGAAGACTAATGGACATATTTGATTCACATTGAGAAGCAAGAATATGCAATGATCATTTCTAACAGATTCGAAGAAGCTCTCAGAACATTGAAGTGGAAGATTAATCAACATTTTGTTCAGTTGAGTAGCGGAGTCATGGACAGTTTTGTGACACTTGGACATATATGAATTCATGAGATATTTGGCAGGTCTAGAATACAATACTTGACATGAACCAGAGAGGATGCATGAAAGTGGATGGAAGCATGATCTTAGAAGGAATTGCATAAAGGAAGATAGACTTGTTGTAAATCATATGACTCATAAGAAAAGCGTATTGATAGGTGGATCCATCTAGTCACATGAAGGAAAGCAATGAAAGGAACAACAAGACAGGGGGAGAGAAACTGTCAGGAGGAGTTATATTGTCAAGAGAATATTGTTGAATTATTATGTCATTGATGTCAACATAGTGAAGATGACAAGCCATGAAGTAACCTTAACATTAATGATTTTAATATACATCATTGTATTACAACAAGAGGAAGTACCAATGGAAAACAATCACCAAAAGAGAGGAAAGAAAGCATATACAAGAAGCCCCACATTTATCTACATAGAATCTTGGAAAGAATAAAGGGGGAGAGAAATTGTCAGAAGACGGGGGGGAGAAACCATCGGCAGGAGTCATATTTTCAGAAAGGAATATCAGGAGAGAAAGATCATAAGCATGAAGACAGGGGGTGAGAAATTGTCAGGGGGAGTAACCCTTTGCCATTGATTTCAAAGAGGGAGATAAAATAATGAAGATAGAGGTAGTAATGATCATAGGGGTAGAATGAGTGTTTCCATCAATGCCAAAGGGGGAGATTATTGGAAATTCAGTTGTCATTGATGTCAACCCTAGAAGAAGTCCATAATCCACAAAATCCCATAGAAGTAATGGGAGATGTCAACCCTAGAAGAAGTCTATAATCCTCTAGAAGTGATGAGTGTATTTGAAGAAGCCTCCAAATTGATCCCCTTATGGCGTAGCTTTAAGCATGGCTCTCACGGGAAGATGCTTTGAAGAAGTCTACAAGAAGCCCCATAGGTGTGGTCATGAAGCCCAAAGTTGTTTGAGGGAAAAAAAGATGAAGGACATTACAAATGCATGCAAAACCTTCATATATGGATAATCCTCATCATGTTGTTTCCAATGGTAGGTGTTACATCAAGTGGTTCCTCACGGTTGAGAAATTATGCCCTCTTACATTTGAAGCCCCAAAGTATGGTCAAGAAGCCCTAGATCTAAGGAAAATTCGTTACAAGTCAACCCCAAAATTAATTAAAGGAGAAAAGTTGTTGCAAACAAGAAGTTACAAGTCGTCCCTAAATCCAAGTAAAGGAGGTACTTGAAAAAGTATAAATACACATCAAGAACCTTTCATTTGATGATCCAAGCAAGTGTGTGTTTGTGGTATGGAGCTAGCATAAGTGGGTCTGCACTTATGCTAGGAGGATTGGAGATCTTAGCAAAGAAAATCTGGCCTAGGATAAAGGAGTTCAATGAGAGCAAGGAGTTTTCTGAGGTTATTCGCAGGTTGCAGTGCAGCAAGGTGCGGATTTATGAGGTTATCCATGGGTCACAGTGGAGAAAAGTGTGGATGTACGCGGGTCACAGTGAGGTAAAGCGCAGATGTCTACAAGTTGAAAGTGGATGAGTCTCGGATATGTGTCTTGATAAAGTTGAAAAATGTTAATGAAGATGCTATCTTGTTGATGTTGAAGTTGAAGAAGGTATGTTGGTCTATGATCTTATGCACCAGGTTGTTTACATGATAAAAAGTATGGTTTTCTATATGTCTTGAGGTTTGCATATTGATGTTATGGTATATGCCTTTAGGCATATCTTGGAGGGTATTTGGCACATAGCTAGAGACATGTGTTGGTTATATTTTGGAGATCATGGCTTATGCTTGATGCACATCTTAGATATTTTGGTACATGATTGCTACATGCTTGAGACATATTTTGATACATGCTTAGTACATGATTTGAGGCATATCTTTTGGTACATGGTTGAGGCATATCATGAATGATATGGCATATGTTTGAGGCACATATTTTGATACATGGTTGAGGCATATCATGAATGATATGGTATATGTTTGAGGCACATATTTTGGTACACGGTTGAGGTGTATCATAAATGATATGGCATATGTTTGAGGTACATCCTTGGTACATGGTTTATGGAGGTTATGGCACATGTTTGAGGTATATATTGGCACATGGTTTGGATGCATATCTTTATGATGTTGGGAATATGTTTTGAGAGATTTTCTTGGTGATCTTGGCATATGATCTATGTGAATGGATCTAGTTTGATGATGACGATGTATCTATATCAGTGATAATGATAGGCTTATTATCAGTGACAATTTCGGTGACAGGTTGAGTCTCCATTTATATTTCAGAGAGGAAGAAAGGGGAAAGGATTTGGGGTTGTAGCCTCCTTCCAATTGGAGTCAGAGAATACAGGGAGTCAGAGATTCCTTCAGGTTGGATCCTGTAAATCAGGGAGTTGGAACCTCCTTCTAGTTGGTGTTGGAGAATACAAGGAGTTGGAGATTCCTTCAGGTTGAAGACTGTAAATCAAGGGGTTGGAGCTGGAAAATCTAGGGAGTTGTATATTCCTTTAGGTTGGAGCCTGTAAAAAGGGGGTTGGTGCCTCTTTCTAGTTGGTGCTAGATAATTTTTGAAGTTGGTGATTCCTATGAATGTAATCTTCTGATATATAAGAAAGCATTATGTGTTTTTCTCCCATTTGGGTTTCCACGTAAAAATCTCTTTTGCATTGTGTATGATGTGATGCATTGTTGAATTTTACTATTTATGGCTATATGTTCATGACATGTTAAATGCAATCATAAGTGAATGGAATTTTTGATTAGTTAATGTTTACATATTCTAGTTAAAAGTGGTGAAAAGTGCTCAATATTGATTCACCCCCCCCTCTCAGTATTGGTGAATATTCCAACAGAAATAAGTGAAACCCTAATCATGGGGGATAGAGAAGAAATAAATGAGATTCCAAATGAATAAAGAGAAAGAAATGATAGACAAAGAGCTCCAAGAATAAGGTCCAGGTCTAGCCCACTTAATCTACGTGGAGAACAACAAACATTACCAACCTTCCTGCAAGGGGTTTTACCAGTGTTTTCAGGAAATGGAATCATGGATACAAAGAGGCACGTGGGTCCAAAGAGGCACATGGGTCCAAAGAGTCACATGGATAAATTTATAAGTGTTTGTGATATACATTTGATTGAACATGATGATGTGATGGTTAGAGTCTTTCTACAAACCTTGATAGGTTCATCTTATGAATGGTATATTTCTCTCCCAACTCATTCAATTGGATCATTTGATGATTTACAAAAATATGTTCATGACTATGTATGCACCCCCAATTGCATATCATACTTTTCGTACTCAATTTACTCAAATCCATCTCAAGAAAGGAGAAAGAATCAAATATTTTAACTTGTGAATCCCAGAAGAACAACACCCAAATGCTCCATTCATATTTGGATGTTATAAGCATGCCATGCCTTAGAATGTGAATTATGCAATTAGAGCTTCAAAAATAAATGATCTGCATGCACCAATTCAAAAGGAAATAGAAATGGAAGATTTTATGTTGGAGACTAATGTTGATCCTAATATCATTCTTGGAAAAGTAAAAAGATAAATTAATACTCTGTCCATATCACCTCAAGGACCATCTACTTCAAGAAGTATTGAAAATAGAGCAACTAGTGGATGAATTCTTCAGGGGGTTCCCTCCAATGTCATAAATGATCTAGTAGTTTCCAAGGAAACAATACAAAAGATAGAGATCGCTCAAATGAGTAAAATAATTAGACAAATGAAAAACAAGAATACTAGACTTAAAAGAGTTGAAAATGTTGTTCCACCAAATCAAAATATAATATTCCTAGTACAATATCAAAGAATAAGAAATGATGGAGTTGAAGAAAATAGACCAATAGCACCCAAAGTTCCAAATCCAAATGTTTTTATACTAGAAGAAGTTGTAGAAGAAGAAAATTTTGATCAAGGAGCAGAGGTTACCCAAGATGAAATTTTAGAATCAATACAAATGGATGAAGGTACATCCTCCTTTTAAAAAAACATTACGAACAATAAGATCCTGACTATTCACATGAAAAATGTTGTACAGACCATAGCACAAGTAAATAAGTTCAAGACAAGGGAAGCACCTGAAAAAGAAAAAGAAAAAGTCAATACTTCAAAACTAGCAAAACAACAAACAGTTATTAATCAAACAAGGAATCCACTACAAATGAATTATAATCTAGTTGATGAGCTAGTCAAGCTCAAAATTAACTTTCCCTTCATGGAGGTGGTAAAGATACCACAACAAAGAGAAAATATTTTGAATATATTAGTTGATACAAATACAAGAATAGAATATGTTTTCATGAATACATTACAACAACAGAATGTTTCATTAGTAAGGCCAAGGGTTAAAGTCCCAACATTTTACATATCCATATAAAATCTTGATTTTACATTACATAATTGTTTGGTTGATAGTGGAGCCACTAAAAACATCATCCCACTATCAATGATGGAAGCACTTGTAATGGTATTTTTGATTTCTATATAGGTTAATACATTTTTCCTTCTATCTTTTCTTGTACTTAGAAAAAAAATCATTCGCGGCAGGTTCATGATCAATCTCCATCAAGTTACTCCTTACTCAAAATACACCTTTATTCTTCTTCATATCTGAATTGCACCAACACTTAGTCTTATTCTTAAGCTCTTCATGGAACGATGGATCCGCAGGTTGGTCTCACTATTTTCACCCAAGTGCATTCCTCCACCATCACCAAAATGCACTCCTTGTTTCGTGATCCTCATATTGCACTATACTTAGAATTCTTTCGAGTTCCTTTTCCACCATGGGTTTGAAGCACTCCTTTGATTCACTTGATTGTCATGAACACAAGTCCGACAGACCGATCTATAATACTTACTCATTTTCAAGATATGCTCTTAACTCTCTAAATAGCCCAACACTTAACCGATTTTCCATGTTACTGCGAGTTCACAGGTCATAAAAACCTTGCAATCTTCTTCTCTCTACATCCAACTGATAAAATTCCTATACTTAACCATTTATGACTTTCTACCATGGGTTCATTTTGTCCCTACTATCTTTTGATATCCAAGTCTTTGTTTATTAAGGTTGGTTGTAATTGATGGCAACCCTTGAAGAAAGCCTCGCAGCATAAAGGTTTGGGTAATGGACCCAAGATTGTTTGATGTAAAGATGACTCATTATTTTCTTTTCATGGTTAATAAGAATTAAATATGGATGAACTCCAAAGTGGTCCCCTTATGGTGAAATCCCTCATGGGAAGACGCTTTGCACAGTAAGAGAACCCATGCTTAATTGTGGAATAATGAGATGAAGGACAATGAATTTGTTAGGTAAAATATCCTAGATGGATATTTCTTGTCATTCCATTTCTAGTGGTATGTGGAACGTCACATAATTCCTCACGATTAGAGAGTTATGGCCATGAGAAGTTGGAGACCCCAGGTTTGGGTAATGGACCCAAGTTTGTTTGATGGATAATGGTATGAGTTATGATATGTTTTCATATAATAATATTCTATATGGATATTACATGTCATTCCATTTCTGGTGGTATGTGGAACGTCACATAAATCCTCACGGTTTGAGAGTTATGGCCTTACGAAGTTGGAGGACCCTCATATGTCATCTAGAAGCCCCAAAAGGTCAAAGTAGTCAAAGTGGTTTAAGAGATTTTAAAAGGTAAATAATAAAGTGAATTAATGAGTGTATTATAATTCAAAGTGAATACAAAATAAATTATTTCAATAATAAATTTAATGGAGAAATTAGAAGTGGGTTAACCCTAAAATAAGGAAAGTGGGGCCAAGTGACCTAGAAGATGTTTTTAAGGAAGCTACTTGGAGAGTATAAATAAGAGGCAAGGCTCTCTAATTTTAATCACACTTGAGAATATTGAATATCTATAGGTGTATGAGGTAACCAAGGATATATAAGCTGAAATTCTGAGGGAAGGTGAAGAAACGAAGGCCGAAATGCAAGGAAGGATAAATTCTTTTGATGGTGCTTTCTAAGGTATGTTATTTATAGGTCATCTCACCATTTTCGCTATAAATTTTTTTCTATAATGATTCAGACTGTGAAATTTCTATTTCATTGAGAAAACATATCCAAGTATCTGTGGTAAAAAATTCATCTTGTGGGTCATTGTATTTTTTGAGTTACACTCCATGGAAAATAGGGTTTGTGGCTAGTCCTGAAACTAGTCAAAAACAGGTGTTTCGGGTAAAAATGTCATAACTTCTTCATAAAAGATCCAAATTCAGTGAAACAAAATGTTTTGGTTAGGTTACAACCTTTAGTATTTTTTGTAAAATTTTCAAATCAATGCAACAAATATTCTGTGCGGAGAATTCTCTACAAGGTTGTTCTCTAGAATAAGCCAAAATTTAGCAAGGTATGACATTTTTGATATAACTCCTTTTCTGAGAGGTTCCAAGTAGTGAAACCTGGAGGAATTGAATAAAACACACTGAAGAAAATTGTGTATCAGTTTCAGATCTTTATACATTACATGTACAAATTTATTATTACTTCAAGTTAGGGTTGTTGACTAATCCAAAACTAGGCATGTGAGACTAAAGAAAAGTTTGATGAAAATGCTAGTCTCTTGTTTTTGAAGTTAAGGAAGGTTTGCAGGAATGTGATCATATACACCAGGTCTATTACAGAGCTACAAATAAGATTTGTATTATGAAATTGATGAGGGTTTTTCGTTGAGGTACATGTTGAGTACATTTTTGAGACAAGTAGTTGATGAGTTGGCACATACATGAGGTGTAAAGTTGATGATGTTGGTACATATTGATGAGTCATAGTTGATGAGTAGTTGACACATGATTGGTACATACTTGGTACATGGTTGGATGCACTTGTTTATGGTACAGGTTGATTACAGGTTATTTGGTACAGGTTGGTGCATGGTTGATTCACTTGTTTATGGTACAGGTTGATTACAAGTTGAGGTACAGGTTGATGCATGGTTCAGATTTATTGGTACAGGTTTACAGCGGTATATCTCACAGTGACAGGTTGACAGTGTTTCCATCATTTTACTTCTACTTCAGGGTGGCAGGATGGGGCAAGGACAGGTGGTTGTAGCCACCTTTTGGTTGTAGCCGGAGAACATAGGGGGTTGTAGCCTCCTTCTGGTTGTAGCCAGAGAATTGGGGAGTTGGAGGTTCCCTCAGGTTGTAGCCTGAGAAACTAGGGGGTTGGAGCCTCCTTCGAGTTGCAGCTGGAAAACAAAGGAAGTTGGTGCTTCCAATGAATGTAATTCTTCAAGACATATAAGAAAAGGCATTCTGTGGTTTTCTCCTGATTTGGATTTC
>JASDQU010371281.1:74922-89845 GCA_032191745.1 Picea mariana | reverse complement strand
GGGGTCATTCTGATTGTGGAAAACCATAAAAAAAAATTGTTTAGGGCCTCAAAACAGCCCCGCAAGTGAGGGACTCGACAACTAGGGAAAAAACTGTGAAACTGGAAAACTGCCAAAATGAGCCAGTTGGAATAGGTGGGAGGCCACCGACATCCATCTGTATTAGAGGTTCAAGGTAATTTTGTTCTTCTCATGATCCAACTTTATTAGATTGTTCATTTCCTCTTTGATGGGAATGATATCCAATTTATTTTCAAGATAAGGCCAACTGTTAGTTATTTTTTTTCTAGCTCTTTAATCCTATCTCTCTTGTTTATATTTGCTTCTACCTCTCCTTCCTAGGTTGATTGTTTTTTTTCCATTTATTGTATTATAGCCTGGATTTTATGCAAATGACTCTCAAACCATAATATTCTATTTTCTATCCATATCTGAATATTGTGTTATAACAAACTAGATTTGCTATCAAGCATTGCTTCTGATTCTATTTGGAGTTTTCCTTCTTTCTCCTCTTATTTTTTCTAATGATTCTATATGTTCATAAATACTCTTGTGATTTTTCTAAGCCTCTCCTTATTACATTGAGGTTTTGGAATATGTAGTGAAATGATCATATTAACAAAGAAAATAAAGTAAAACAAGAAACTTATGCACTTGATTTACGAACCATAGAAAACTACCCTTCAAATTTTAAACCTTATCTATGTTATATTCAAATTCATTGCAATTTTACCTCTACTCAAATTCACTATAGGTAACCTCCATTTAAATTTATGAAAGAGTTGAAAGGGATGAAAATGATAAATTTATGAATATTTTAGCATTAAAGGAAGAAAATGATAAATTTAAAAATATTGTAACATTAAAGGAAAATGTTGAAAATGTAAAACTCTTTTTATGATTTTCATTTTCACATTCCATTCATTTTTACTACATCTATTATTATTAGGATTTTTTCTAAAATAATAAAAATTCAAAAATATTTTTTAAATATTTTATATACACTCACTTAAAATTATTGATTTTCTTAAATTTTTATAATTCTAGATACTTATGAATCTATGTACTTAGAGAGATCAATCATATTTATGTTAAGTTCGAATTATTCAGCATAGAAGAGGATCAAATTTATTAAGATGCAATTTTTATAATTTAAATTCCATGTCACAGATAAATTTCATATTAAATGATATAAAATATACCTTATTTTTTTTTATGTCACACCTTGAAATATATATATATATATATAACATATATTAAATTGATTACCAAATAAACCCTTAAATATGACACATTCCTTTCAAGGACAAATCACTTTTTTAATATAATAAAAATACAAATCACAATATTTAATATAATATTAAAAACCAAATGACTACTCCGTGTGTGCACTTAGAACTAAACAAATACAACTGAACCATTGAAGAAACCGTGCCAAACTATGTCTAGAGAGGTACACTCTTAATGGAAACTACCCTAGTTGATGAGTTTTTAATTATAGAAATGTTTTGTATAAACATGCTTTAGTATAAATTAAAGGTTAAGATTCAATTGATTAACTTTTTTATTTTAAAATAGAATTGTTAGTTATTATTGAGAATTATTAATATTAATTAAAATGATAATGATCATTACATTTATTATTGTGTCTTTATTATGTTTGGTTCTTTGCTACCGATCACTTTACTATGGATAGAAACCAAAGAAGATCAAGAAGGGGGATTTTTTTTTTAATTGAATATGCTATGGAAACCACTATCTTTATATTCTTATGTATAAGGCGAACTGCATCTTATATAATTGAAGAAAAGATTAATTTTATTGTTATTTTCAAAATAACTAAAGGAAATTTAGTAGTTTCTTTATTATCTATAAGGAAATTTAATAGTTTATTTATCATTGATGTTGATTAAGTCTTCGAGGTGTAGGAAAGTCGGTGATAGAGTGTGTTGTTAAGGTGCTCCGTGATGTTAAAGTCACCGGTTTGAAACCTGCGGGAACAAAAAATTCAACCTTGTTAAGGGTCGGTGTGGCTTAGGCCGGGTGTGATCCACGGGTGATTTTGATGGCTTATATGCGCCTGAGTCACGATTTCTTAGCCACATGCTAGTCCTACATGTCACAAACAAACTACCAAACAAAAAAGAATCATTGATGTTGATTATTGGTATATATGTGTAAAAAATGAAACGTAAACAACTTATTGTAGGGTAATTCCAAAACAATTTGTAATAATTTATGCAATTGTATTTAGAATTTGTAATAATTTATGCAATTGTATTTAGAGAGTAGATATATTTATATTTATATTATAATAATAATATAAATAAATTTTGTAAAAATAATTTTTTCAAAATAATTTATAATTTGTTTTGATACTATATAAGTTTTCAAATCATTATGTTATCATGAATGAAAATGAATTATGGATCACGTTAGGGTTAGGGTTCCATTTCATCCCCTCATTCACTTGATCGACCACCCTTGGAAGGGCAAGTCATGCTCCCAAGTGAGGGAGGTCCACGAGGCACCTCCTATAATCATGTTGCGGCGCAAGCCAACACATGTTGCAGCTCTAGACGGTCGACCTTCGAACCACCCCCAATTATGCATTCCCAGCTTCTCCTCAAATGTTGAATCAAAGACAAGGAAATGTAAATTGATTTAGGGAACACTCAGACAAAGACAACGCACCCTCGGCACTCGAGAAATGCATCCCTTGGGCACCTTTAGCACTGAAATACATCATCGGATCTGCCAGAATATAAGAATAGAAACAATACATGTGATATTACACCCTGGTCGGTAAATTATTAGGGCTATATCCCTTGAAAGGCAAGATAATCAAATGGATACAACAATGGTGGAAACCCAAAGGTCATTATGACGTACAGTTTGGCTCTAGCGGTTTCTTCACCATAATCCTACACAATATACAAGATAGGAACCACATATTTGATTGAGGGCCTTACTTCTTTAACTCAGCTAGTCTCTTTTTGCGCTTCTCGATGGAAAAGTTCAACCCTAAAACAAAGGATTTTTCACATGCACTAGTTTGGATTTGACTATATTATGGGCCATAGGAGTTCTGGCTAGAAGAAGTACTCTTGGGCATTGGAAATACCATTTGGGTATATGTAAAATCCTTAAAAGAAGCCAAGTAGAGAAAGTATACCTCATATTCTCATATTTGTGTCTACCCAAATATCTCTAAGCCCCTACACGGTTCCATTTCCTTAGAATACCACGATGAGTACTAGTCTCAAACCATTGATTATGAGAAAATACCTTTTCACTGCAGGAAATTCCATGAGCACGAGAATCTCTTCAGAGACTGCCCCCTCAATGTGGTAAGCAAAGGAGAAAACCCTGAAAGAAGCAAAGCAAAGAATGGATTCATACCTGCAGCAGGAAGACGACGTCAAGTGTCCCAGAAAATAATCACAAACGCAACCAAGGAACCACCCTCCAACAACCCTTTTAATTCCCTACACCAAATACCAAAGAATATTGATGCTCCATAGGTCCCTCCTAAACACGGAAGGAAAAACGGTGGAAACCTTGTCGTGGAGCAAATTTCATCGATTTTTGCTTCCAGTACTAAGGATGATTAACTTNTGTGGAAATGGACATAGACAAGCAGGATCTCATTGATATAGACATGGATAATCTGGAAGAAGGCTACCACCACCAACAACTGTATACCATCCCTCCAGATCAACTATGCAAAGTAAAAAAAATCTTCCTTAACTCTTCAGTGGGTTCCTCATCTAGATCGAGCTCAGGTCTAGGCATCTAAGGGAGTCAATTGAAAGAGCAATGGAAGAATCTAAAAGACGAAAAGAAAAGGGGCGGAAAATCCACCAAGAAGCTCATACAAGAGATTGAACAATTCATGGTTAAATCAAGTTAGATGCATGCCATTTATGACATCATTTCCCTCCTCCCCTCCCCATCCTCATCATGAAGCTCATCTCTTAGAATATCGAGGGACTCAATGGTCATAGTAAGAAAAGGCTACTACTAGAATGGGTTATAGTGGAACAACCTGATATCATGTTTCTTCAAGAAACAAAATGTGCAATAGAAGAAATGGATTGAGTTCTCTCTCAGTGTCGGAAGCAAGGGAAAATTATTTGTATCGATGCAACAGGAATGACAGGAGGTCTGATCGTTCTCTGGAATGCAAGATCTGTGCTCATGGAAAAAATTTTCACCACCCAGTGGTCAACTTCGGCCGAATACAGGCTTATGGGTTCCAAAAATCTCAGCTTCCTCACAAATGTGTTTGGAATGGATTCTCCAAGGAACAAGACAACCTTCGTTTGTAATCTAGAAGGGCTATCCACCATCACTACTGGTAGTCAATGGATATTGGGTGGATATTTTAATATGATCTACAATCTAGATGAGAAAAGAGGAGGAATACACAAAGTTGAGGAGGAATAAGGGAACGTTCAAGCCTTAATTAACAAGTTGGGCCTCATCGACCTGGAAACATAAAATGGCCTCTACATGTTGTCAAAATGACGATCAATGTCCAAGTAGGTTGCGTGATTCCACAATCACTTCCTCATTCTAGACTCCCTCTTGATGGATGGAACAACCTTGGAAGCTAGCATCCTCGATGCCCTCGAGTCTGATCACTGGCCCACTGAAATATGGTTAAACATTCTGGCTTCTCTGAGTCGCAATCCCTTCATATTTGAGCTATTTTGGCTCAATCACCCAGACTTCCAATCTATGGCCCCCATATGGTGGAATGAAGCGACCATTCCTTTCAGTTCCGAGATGTACCGTTTCCAATAGAAACTTAAAAACTTGAAGCAATGACTCAAGCTATAGAACAAACAAACCTTTGGAAACATCTTCGAGGCCCAACAACAACTAAATGAGAAAATGAGGATCCTGCAGATCCAAATAAGAAATCAGGGCATCACAAAGGAACTCACGGAGCAGGAAGGAATGATAAGTTAAAATTTGGGTGAAAGGCGATCTCAAGAGGAGATCCTTTGGAGACAAAACTCCAGGGTGCAATGGATAAATGGGAGCGATAGAAACACCAAGTTCTTCAATATATCTACTATTCAACGAAGACATGTCAACCACATATTGCACCTAGTTATGGAAGAAGGCCAAACTCTCCATTCTAACGATGGCCTGGAAAAGGAACTGGTCTCCTTTTATCAAGATCTCTTGTCTGAATCTTCCGGCGACCGATATCTTTTCATTGCTAAAATTACTCATCACATCTCTTCCAAAATCACTCAGAAACATAGTGAAGTACTGCTGAGACCTATCACAATTGAATAACTAGACTTGGCGCTTCAAGATACTCCAGAAGGAAAATCTCCTGGGTCGGACGGCTTCACGACATATTTTTTCCATCACTATTGGCCCATGGTACATGAGGAAGTTTGGAAATCATTGAGGACACCAGGGCTTCGGTTCAAGTCCTTCCTTCTCTCAATGCCACCTTTCTCACCCTTATCCCCAAGGAATAGTGAGTCAGTCACCCAAAACAATTCAGGATGATATCTCTCTACAACACAATCTATAAGCTTCTAACAAAGGTGATCGCTCGATGCCTCAAACCTCTCCTTCCCTTCATGATTTCTCCCAAGAAGTAAGTATATGTGGAAGGAAGGAAAATATTGGACAATGTCATCCTAGTGCACGAATTCATACACTCACTTCAGAAGATCGAAACTCCAGGTATGCTGAAAAGGTTAGATCTTTCCAAAGCATTTGATAGCCTAAGTTGGGCTTACATGTATTCTATACTTTTCCCCTTTGGCTTTGATCCTACCCGGGTTGAATGGATTTTGATTTTAACCTCCTCTACCTTATTTTTTATGCTCATCAATGGTGTTCCCTCCTTCCCCTTCTCACCCACCGGAGGGATACATCAAGGGGACCCCCTTTCACCCTTCCTTTTCATCACCATGGAGGAAGGCCTAAGTCAGTTTATACAAGACTCCATTGTATACCTTTCTTTAGGTGGGTTACCCTTGCACGGTATTGATCCTCTGATCTCCCATAGTGAGTTCGTTGATGATACCTTAATGATGCACTCCCCCATGATCCAAGAAGCACACAAAATCCTCCATATGCTTCAAACCCTCTGTGATGCCTCAAGAATGGATATAAATAAAGAAAAATCTCAGATCTTCTTTTTTAACACCTTGGTCCATGTCCAAATTCATATAACGATGATCCTAGGTTTCACTCGCAACTCCCTTCTGTCCAAATATCCTGGTATTCCTCTCCTACACAAAGCCCTTTGAAACAAGTCCTCGGAAAGCCTTCTAACCTCATTTTTGAAAAGGTATTCTTCTTGGACTTTTCACATGGTAAAACTCCCTAGTCACCTTATCCTCCTTAAGTAAGTCTTGCAATCCTTTCCAATCTACACCTTATCAGCCTTAGCCTCTCCAAGATTCATCCTCAATGCCATTAAAACCCTACAAAGAAATTTTTTTTGGTAGGGGTTAAAGACAGGGAAAAAAATGGCTCTGATTAGCTGGGAAAATATTTGCAAATGAAAATCATAGGGAGGCCTTGGTCTAAGGGATACAATGACTCTGAATAAATTCCTTAGTGAGAAAATTTGGTGGAGATGGCTCAAGTGCCCCCAATATCTTTAGGCCAAGATTTGGAGGAGGAAGTACGCGCCCAATGTTGCCGAAAATAACTTAATCAGATAAAACAAAAATACTCTGGGGTCCTTAATTTGGACTATTTCCAAGTAGAACCATCTTTTGGTTTCCAATCACACCTTCTCAAAAGTTCGTAACGGAAAAAAATATTTATTCTGAAATGACTCGTGGCATCAATTTCCCATTCTAGTGCATGATTCCCTGGTTGACACCCTCCTCGTCCCAACTACCCAAGAGAGACTAATGAAAATATCATACTACTATAAAGAGAATCCTCTTGACACCACCTAGAAAATATGGAAATCCTCCAAAAGTGATCTCCACATTGCAGAGCATGTGGATCACCAACCTTGGTACAATCTAACCACTACTAGTAAAATACAAATACTTCAGGGAGAGGACATTCTAAGATGGGTACACTCATAACGGGGAATATTTAATATCCAATAATCTTACAACATCAAGGCAGCTTACCACACTATACCCCACAAGAATATCTGGATGAAAATGTGGTGAACCAAACATTGGCAAAAAATTAGTACCTTCCTCTGGCTTGTGGCTCACATAAGTATTCTTACTTCAGATAATCTCATGAAGTGAGGCTTCATAGGGCCATATATATTCCCTCTTTTCCTAAGGGAGGAGGAATCACAATCTCAATCTCTGCCTCTATAGCTCACAATTCTGGGATCAATGCACCATAGTCATGCGAATCACAGATCGCAAGTGCAAGGGCCTCAAGGAAACCATTGAAAAATGGAGGGACACAACCTTCCACTCTCCCATACAAAATCACATCTAGCAGCTACTTCCTAGGTTCATCCTTTGGCAACTTTGGAATGAGCAGAGAAAGTGTATCTTCCTAAAAACTCAACGGGACTGGAAAACTATCTAGACTCAAATTCATAGCAATATCAGAGAAACCATTAGTCTGCATTCATGCAAAGAAATGAAATTGAAATGTCCTACACATGAACATAAAATCTTGGAAAAATGGAATGTGACTCCAAATCCCTTTCTCAACAAGAATCCCCAGTGCTCCCAAACCAAAGGAAACCCCTATCATTGGTCTCCTCTTCCTGAAATATTTATCAAGTTAAACTTCGATGGTGCCTCTAAAGGAAATGGATGTTTTTTTTTACAATAACACCTATGGAGATGAAATTTTGAATACTTAGATCCTTTGGTGGCCTCTGCAGAAGGGCCCTTCTTCTTTGTCGAGTGTGTGGTAGGGACATTCTTCTTTCTTGAGGATGTGTCTCTTCTCTTCCTCTCATTGTGAATAGGTATTTCTATAGTGATGCATTTCTTTTTTGAAATTAGTGTTTCAATTGTAAAGGATACCAAATATGGAAAAATCTCACAATGACTGATATCGAAGAAAAAATGAGAGATCTTTTATTAATAATGAAAAATAGATCATATGACACACACTCTATTATTCATGGATCATATGACACACATTATATTAGCCTTGTTCCTCTCATGAAAATTCGGGGAAACCTCTTGAATTTATATGAAAAATAATTGTTATCTTTGATAAGCTCAAAATAATAAAGTATGAAAATTTTACCAAATAAATTTTAACCATTATTATTTTATTTTTTCCTTTTTTTAATAGTTTCAAAAGGAAAAAGTCATAAAAGAACTTTATAAATAAAATTAAATTTAGGAAAAGTGGTTTCTTAAGTTATTTTAGTGAAAGGGGATGTGAAAGTGGGTGTAAACATGGGATACCCATACTATACATGGTGTATTTTAGTGTTCCTACCAATTTAGGCTAGGTGAGCAATTTTTAGGCGATAACAATTTATTGTTTAGTTATTCTTTTAATATTTCTAGTGTTTCCTTATGTTGTTTCTCTTTTATACCAAAATATAAGAGGTTCAAGACACTATTTTTATTATCATTATCCAATTTGAATAGCTTATTCATTTTCTCTTTGATGGGATTGATATCCAATTTATTTTCAAGATAAGGCCAACTGTTAGTTTTTTTCCTAGCTCTTTAATCATATCTCTCCTCATGAGATTTGATTCTACCTCTCCTTCCTCTGTTGATTGTTTTTTTTTTTCATTTCTTGTATTCTAGCCTCATTTTATGCAAGTGATTCTCAAACCCTACTATTCTATTTTCTATCCATATATGGATATTTTTTTATAACAATTTAGATTTGTTGTCAAGCATTGCCTCTAACCCTATTTGGAGTTTTCCTTCTCTCTCTTCTCTTATTTTTTCTAATGATTCTATAGGTTCATAAATACTTTAGTGATTTTGCTAGGCCTCCCTTGTTACATTGAGGTTTTGGAATATGTAGTGAAATGATCATATTGACAAAGAAAATAAAGTAAAAAAAGTAACTTATACACCTCATTTATGAACATAGAAAACTACCCTTCAAATTTTAAACCTCATCTATGTATTTTACCTCTATTCCAATTCACCATAAGTAACCTCCATTTAAATTTATGGGAGAGTAGAAAGGGCTAGAAATGATATATTTAATAATATTGTGACATTAAATGAAAGGGTTGAAAATGATAAATTTAAGAATATTGTAGTATTAAAGGAAAGGATTAAAAATGAAAAACTCTTTTTATGATTTTTTTTTAGATTTCTCACCTTTCATTCATTTTTAAGTTGATTTTTAGAATATATATATATTTTTTTGTAAGTAAGAAGTGTATTATATTTAGTGCCTGCTAGAGCAGAAAAGAGTTGCCAAAATACAGTAAAATACTGGCTGTGAATGCTGGACTACCCCAACAGAGGGGAAACTAGTCCAGCCAGCCCCCAATTCACAAGTCTGAGAAAGTTGATGGTTCAGAAAACATACAAAGATCATACTATCTGCTTCTGGACTAGGATTCTAAAGAAACAAGATGGTCAGCAAAAAGAAGTCTAAACACCTGTCTAAAATCCTAGCCATGTGGCTCAGAGGTCCTCTATCCACGGTTCCGTCTCGAAGTTGGTCGGCTAGTCATCCCGGCGTTGTTCCTTTCGCTCCACCTGCTCCTCGTTCGCAACTGGGCCGTTGTGTTCTGTTTCCTTCTGCATTTCCTCTGCCTGTTGCCACATGTTTTCCATCTCAATGTCAGGGACCTCCCCCGGAGAAGAGCCAGCTGGGTCCGAGGAGAGTTCTAACTGCATAGTTGAAAGGATATGCAGGAAGGTGGCGACATTGTCTTCTGCGGCCTGCAACCGAAACTTGAGGTCCGCCATCTCCCGCCTGAGCTCAAAGACTAAATCATACAGAATACCCAGTCGTTCTTTGAAATTCTCGCTGTCGATATGGCCCGCAGGGTGGAGACGCGCTTGCTTGAACTCTGCAAAAGCCGATGGTGCACTCCTCCAGGTGCTCGAGGATTTGGGGAAGGACATTGTCCCCATGAAATGCATCCGAGGGTCCTGAGGAGAGCGTGGAGTCAGGGTCGTCCCTCGGGGGATGGTAGCCATGGAGTGTAAAAGCGTATACTACGGAGGTGGCGGGGTCACTGCAAAGCAAAAGTGCAAGGATTGCAGAGGTGACGGGGTGGCAGTTGGGAGCATGGTTGGAGGGAGGGAGGAAGAACAGGTCGCTGGGGAGGCCGAAGGCGAAATTGGGGGTCTACGGGGCTTCGATGGTGAGCCCCGCTTCGGCTTTCCTCTTATCCTTTCTTTCATGTGTGTAGGTGAGCAGGGCGGGACAAAATTGGACCGGTGTTGCAAATAAATGATGAAGACATCCTTTGAGCAGGTCTGGTGCTGTTTGAGCCGAGGAGGGGGGAGCCCTTCCAAGCGCTTACCAGGTGAAATGCCAAATCCAACGACGCAAGCCATTATACAAACTACGTGGGAGCAGAGGGTGGCATAAATGCCCCTTACCTCGACCCTTATGCGGCATATAAATTCCATTAATCTTCCGAAATGGCATGGTACTGCAGCACGGGCCTGTCACGTGGCTCCGTGCTGTGGCGTGTTGTGTCCGTTCCCATCAATTGCCACGAGGAAGCCACTAACACCCCATCCGAGGAAGCATCTACTGATCCAGCTTTTCGAATGCACTACTGGATAATAAGATGCTCAGGGTTCTGGGCAGAGTAACATCGGAGGTCTGGTTCGCTCCACTCAATGCCCACATTAGCCAATTCGTCCACGATCTGGTTCGCCTTCCTTCTGATATGTGTGGGGATGATCACCTGTTGTGAGTGCAACATTCCCACAATGATCTTCAAACCATGAGTGAGTCTCCAGCTTGGTGAGATGTTGTCCAGGTTGACCCCGTGTAGTATTCTTCGCAGCAGGCCAATGATTATCTGAGAGTCCCCCTCGATGATGAGCTTTGTATAATTGTTCTGTAAGGCGATTTGCAAACCTTTAATGAGACCCCATAATTCTGTTGTGTTATTTGTAGAATGCCTGAGGGGACCTGCTCCTATGGATAAAATATGTCCAAGATGATTGCGAAAGACGATTCCATAACCTGCATCCCACGGATTGCCCTTAGAGGCTCCATCAAAGTTAAGTTTGAGAAAATCTTTTGGGGGAGGAGACCAATGGGAAGGGCTACTCAGAGGGGAAATAGAAGGGGGGGAAGAGGTAGTAATAGGGGGGGGAAGAGGAGTCCAATGCCGAAGGACAGGGAGCTCGACAGGTGGGCAATCTAAGTCTGCCTCCGACCAAGGTCTAATGCGGAGGGTTTCCAGAAGATTGCGTTGGCAGAGAGCCCAACAAAAACTCCAGGGATGAGCCTTATTTCTGAAGATTCTGCTGTTTGTTTCTTTCCAGATGTGCCAGAGGACAAAGCCCGGTAAGAGATGCCAAACCCTATTGAAATAGGGAGATCCAAAAGCCTGATCCCTCCAGTTGAGGATGGTCTCTATGACACTGTCTCTGAGACGATCTGAGGTGCGCATGCTTATCGCTACTTGATCCCAGACTTGCGTTGTGTAAGGGTAGGTGTTGAGGAGGTGATTCAAAGTTTCCTCCGCCTTTCCACAAAGAGTGCAAATAGAAGGTCCCGTAAATCCCCTCTTCAGAAGATTATCCCAGGTGAGAATGCTTGAGTGTGAGACTAGCCAGAGAAAAAGGGTGATTTTCAACCAGTGCTTGAGATTCCAAATCTTCTTCCAGAGCTTCGTATCTAAGGTGTGGTCTACCTTGGCTGTGAGTTGATAGGCTTCCTGAGTGCTGTAGGAGCCCTGCGGTTTGTAGCCCCATCTGAGAATGTCTTCACCGTTTCATATGGGAATTTTCCTCTTGTTCAAAGATTCATAAAGAGGCGTTAGGTCTATCTACGGAGCCAAATTGATTCATCCCCGATCCAGATGCCAGCAATGCCAAGTGTTCTCAGTGTGATCATTCTGCCAGTAATCCCCTACCTTTGTTAGACCCATACCTATAGCCTGGGCACAAATGTCGCGGGACCACTCCTCAGCGTTTAAGGCGGGCCATTGTTGCCAGGAATCTGGCCAGAACAGAGCCATTTTGCCATTGCCTATCTCCTAGAAAGCGTGATGCATTGTTATCTGCCTATTCTGCTTGGCTGCTGTCCATAACAAGGAGCCCGTGTTATCCCCATTCCAGTGAATTAGGTTATTCTCTGCCGTATTGGGGGCATATTTCTTCCTCCACAGCTTGGCCCAAAGGTCTGTGGGATATTTGAGCCAACGCCACCAAATTTTTGCGCTGAGGACCCTGTTCATTGTGGATGGATCTCTTATTCCCAGGCCCCCCTGATCCTTAGGCCTGCAGATCTTATCCCAGCTAACTAAAGCGATCTTTTTTTCCTTGTTAAGGCCATGCCAGAGGAAATTTCTTTGCAAAATTTTGATGGTGTTGAGGACAAATCTGGGGGCAGCTAAAACAGAGAAAACGTAAATCGGGAGGGCCTGAAGGACAGCTTTGAGCAGAATGAGGTAGCTGGGCAAATTTAGAGTCCTAAAGGTCCAGGAAGAAAGCCTCTTGGAGAAGGAAGAAAGGAGGTTCTCCCAGGAGGAGTTTTTGTGAGCATTGTCAATTAAGGGTAACCCTAAATATTTGGACGAAAGGGAGCTTCTGTTGAAACCCAGGATCTCTGAGATGTGACACTAGATCGAGGGGTATTGAAAAAGAAAATTTGTGACTTGTCTTTGTTGCATTCCAGACCTGAGGTAGCGGAGAAGACTTGAAGAATCTCCTTGAAAGAGTTGGCTTCTCTAGTAGTTGGGCTTCCCATCAGGAGGGTGCCATCTACGAACTGACTGTGAGAAATGGGCGGGGATAAGCCATGCAGGGGTAGACCGGTTAAAAGTTTGTTTTCCAGAGCCATGTGAATAGATCTGCTAAGTCCTTCTACCATGATGATGAAAAGGAAAGGGGACAGGGGGTCTCCCTATCAAATACTTCTCGTGGGGGAGAAGAGATTCGAAGGAACCCCATTGATGAGTAGTGAAAATAAGGCTGAGGAGGTGAGATTTAAGATCCAAGTAACCTAGTTTTGATCAAAGCCAAACGCGATTAGCATTGCTTTCATGTATTCCCAGCTACATTTATCAAAGGCTTTTGATATGTCCAGTTTTAAAAGCATCCATGGGGTTTTTGTTTTTTGCAAGGAGTGAATTACCTTATGTGCTAAGATAATGTTGTCCATGATTTGCCTGCCCTCTACATATCCAGACTGCTCTGGGGATATGATTGTTGGGAGGATCGGCTTGAGTCTGCGAGCGATGAATTTTGTGAGGAGTTTGTATATGACGTTGCAGAGGGCGATAGGCCTGTATTGCTTTGATCTGTTCGCTTTCCCTTCTTTAGGGACAAGGGAAAGGAAGGTTGCATTAAAAGCCCGTAAGACTTCTCCTGTAATCCTTGAATCTTCCAGAATTTCCCACACCTCTGTTCTAATCATCGGCCAGCAGTAGTGGAAGAAATCGCTAGTGAAGCCATCTGGGCCCGGAGCCTTGCATTTGGGGGTATCTTGTAGCACCTGATCTACTTCTTCGATGGTGAAGGGCCTCAAGAGAGCTTCATTTTGTTCTTGAGTCACAAGGGTAGGTACGTGTCTTGTGATCTGACTGATGGCTTCGCTGCGGTCTTGAATGGGTTCCGTGAGGAGGTCTTGAAAGTAGTCAACCAAATCATTTTCCAGGTCAGCGTGGGAGTGAAGAGTCTCCCCCTCCTCTGTAATAAGATGCGTGATCTTATTGGATTGTCTTCTATGGATAGTATCTCTGTGGAAGAATTTGGTGTTGCGTTCCCCATCCTTGAGCCATTGTATGCGTGACTTCTGTTTCCACAGTATCTCCTCCTGCTTTTTCCTTTCCGCTAGCTGTTGGTTCACTTTGAGTTCCGGTTCTCTGAGTTCCTCTGTGAATCCTTGCTCTCTTATTTGACTTTGTAGCTTGTCCATTTGCTCCGTGAGCTGTTTTTTTGATTCAAAAATGCTTCTGAAAGTGTGTCTATTCCAGAATTTTAGCTTTTGCTTAAGATTTTTGAACTTCTATTGGAACATATACATTTTGGTTCCGTGGGGAATTTCCACCTCCTTCCACCAGCCTTGAATATTTTCTTGGAAGTCTGGATGGTCTAACCAAAATTGTTCAAAACAGAAAGGTTTCTTTCTTGGAGTGGCTAGGACATCCAACCATAATTGGATGGTCCAGTGATCCGATCCGGTGCGATTGAGGATGCTGGATTCTATGGCCATGCCGTCCATCATGAGTGGCTCTGACACCAGGAAGCGGTCGAGTTTGCATACGATCTGGTGCAGGCCCGTTATTCTATTGGATCAGGTATGAATGCCATTTATGGCCTCTAAATCAATTAGCCTGAGGTCATCTATTGAACTGTTGAACTCGGCAGAGTCTCGATCCAGTTGACGTGAACCCCCCTTTTTTTCCTCCAGGATTCGTATGATGTTAAAGTCACCCCCCACTATCCATATGTGGTATTGTGTGAGGCTGGATAGGTAACTTAGGCTTCTAAGGAAGGCCTGTTTGTCTCTTGGAGTGGCCGGTCCATAGACTATTGTTAGATGTCCTGTCTGGTCTGATCCTATTAGCCTGTAATCGGCTGTAATAGCCCATCTGGTGGTGCAGAAGTTGTTCAGTAGGACAGTATTGGTATTCCAGAGGAGGACCAGTCCTCCAGCTGTTCCTGCAGCATCAATTGAGACCACTCCTCCTTGCTTCCAGTAATAGGGGAGTAGTCGATTTATTTCCTCTGAGGTACATTTTGTTTCCTACAACATTAAAACATCTGGTGCTTCTTCTATAATCAGATCTCGTAGCAATTTCTGTTTGCTACGA
>JASDQU010371281.1:17012-74822 GCA_032191745.1 Picea mariana | reverse complement strand
AGATATGTCTATGCTCGTGGCATTTCCTGCAGCGGAAGGGTATATGTTCGTAATCAACGGTTTGAGCCCGGGAGCGGCTTGGCTATGTTCAAATAAACACAGATTCTTGCATAAGATGTGTATCGTCTCTGCTTGGTTGCTTCAGAGGACTTAACATAAATACCGATGGTGTTGCCTATGCCAGCCAAAACTTCCTCCAGCCAAAATTCCTGGGGAAGAGAGTACAGCCTGATCCATACGTGAAATCTTCCTTTTCAGGGCTGAAATTTTCTATCCAGAATCTCAAGAAGAGTCCTGTCGAGTTATAAAAATAGGGCCCTCCATCAAAGATACGGTTCCTGTCTTCGAGATTGTGGAAGATGATCGTGAAGAAACCCTTCAATCCTAGTTGGAAATCATAATGCCCTTTTGGCCTCCACCAGTACTATATCCATTTGATTAGTTCTCTTTCCGAGGGCCATAGCCCTAGGAACTTCCCTATCAGGGCATTATGTTGCATGTATTGCTTTTGCTCCTCTATACGGGGCGAGTTGATGACATATTTTGGGGCGTTTGGTTCTTGCGGAATGCACTTACCGGGGATCCAAGGGGCCGAGGCGTGTGCAGAGCTTTCTTCCTTAGTTGGGTCCATATCCGTATCCCGATCTTTGAATGTTCCTTCGACCATCAACTGCGCACACATCTCCGGAGGCGTTTCGAAGGTCGACCTCTTCACTCTCATTGTTGTTCTTTAATTGGCTGTTACTTGGCTATATGTGACGCCTGTTGGCGCCTCCCCCTGGCCTTGCGGGAGCCCCTGCAGGGCCATTATTTTGTGGTTGCAGTCCTCTGCGGCTGTTAGAGTGTAAACCCTAGCTTCAAAACCAGATCGCGCTTGCTTTGTGAGTAAACCTGTTAGAAGTTCATTTTTAATTTTTAAAATATATTATTACACTCCATCATTAGGAAATTTTCTAAAATAATTAAAAATGAAAAATATTTTTTAAATATTTTTTATAAACTTACATTAACATTATTCATTTTCTTAAATTTTTATTTTCAAATATATATATGCAATTTTAGATATTTATGAAACTAAGCACTTACAAGGATCAACTCTATTCATCAAATATACTAAGATGTAATTTTTATAATTTAAATTCCATGTAAAATATCAATTCCATATTAAATGATAAAAAAATATACTTTAATTTTTTTTTATATGTCACATCTTGAAATATATATTTTTAAAATGTGTCTCTAGATATAATAATAAATATAAATTTTACATCATGATATCTTTTTCTTCCTAATTCTTATTTTGGTTTTCATCTCATGGATGTTGGTTCGCGCTTTATGGCATTTTCACTATAGAAGAAATCCGATCCCGCAAAGGTTTGTTCATGGAACTACTATAGAGATTATTCAGACCATATCTCCTAGTATTATTCTGATGTTCATCGCTATACCATCATTTGCCCTGTTATACTCGATGGACGAGGTAGGGGTCAATCCAGCCATTACTATAAAAGCTATCGGACATCAATGGTATCGGAGTGCGCCCCTTAACGAGGGTTATGGAAGTGAAACAGAATGCACCAGACTACTCCTCATATGGTTGGTTCGCGAAGCATCTGGCTTACCGAATGATGGGGTATACCCATTCTCCAATTTTTATAATTTAAATTTCATGTAAAATATCAATTCCATATTAAATAATAAAAAAATATATTTTAATTTTTTTTTATATGTCACATTTTGAAATATATATTTTTAAAATGTGTCTCTACATATAATAATAAATATAACTTTTCCTTCCTAAGTTAGTTTAACATAATATTAAATTAGTTTAACATATACATTTAACGTTATAAAGTAATAATGTAATAATTAAATAATATATTAATTAATGTATTAATATAAATACTCTAATATATTAAAGTTTAATGTTTTAATTAATAAATATCTTAATAATGTATTGTATGAATTAATTGATACATTAATACATTATAAATTAATATGTTGTTAAAGTATAAATATACATTCTTTTCTAAAAGTGCATGGATGTGAACGGTGTTCAATTTAGAGATTTGACAAGCCTTTCCCAATGTTCCCATGTCACGAACATTTCTTAATGTCGCATTGACATGACTACTTCCCAATGTCATAATGTGATGAACATTTCTCAACGTCGCAGTGTGGAAAACATTTCCCAACGTCACAATGTGACAAACATTTCCCCACATTGCTTTGTGAAGACCATTTCCCAATGTTAAAAAAATAAAATATGATTCTACAATTTGTTGAGTGTTTACTCAGATCACATTGCAATGATTTATTACCAACGTTTCTTTTTGATGAAATATTCTCAATGTCGCAACATTTCCCATTAATTTTGCATTGTCATGACCATTTCCCAACATCACTATGTTACGAACATTTCTCAACATTGCAATGCGACGAGCATTTCCCAACGTCGCAAAGTGACGAACATTTCCCAATGTCGCAATGTGATGAACATTTCTCAATGTTGCAATGTCAAAACATTTCCTCACATCACATTGCGAGGAATATTTCCCAACATTGCAATTGACGAACATATCCCAACGTTGCAAATTGATGAATATTTCTCAATATCACAATGTGACGAACATTTCCCAACATCGCAATGTGACAAAAATTTCCCTACATCAACCACATTTTTGACGAATATTAATGTATTATCTTATTAACATTATTTAATTACTACAATAATTATTTTACATTTGAACATTACAATAATCAATTAATGCACTAATTAACTTTCAATTCATCAATATGTTAATATATTTTAATATATTACTTTAATTTATACTTTAATACATTAATATAATAATGTATTAATACATTATAATTTTTTATAAATACATTATTATAAGATATTATTTTGTATAATATAGTATTACATTTTTAATATGACATTACTTTATTAATGTATCAATATTTTATTTATGTATTATTTTAATGGATTATAAATACTTTATTAACTTATTATTACTTCAAGTAATATAATACTTTAATGTATTTTTAAATATTATAATACTTTTTAATGTATTACTGTTTTATTAATGTATTATATTAATAACATTAATTTATTAATTAATACATTACTAATTTTACATACAATATATATTAATGTATTAATATCTTAAATTAGACATTATATTAATGCATTACAATACATATCATGTATTAATATTTTAATTTAAACATTATATTAATGTATTACCATTAATTAATTTAGATAATTAATACTTTAATTAATACATTAAATTAGTAATTTAATTTAAATTAAATAATAACTTAATTATATTAAGTTGTATTAAGTTATATTAAGACATTAAGTTTTATTAAGTTGTATTATTGAATTTAATACATTAATGTATTAATAATTTAGACATTATATTAATAAATTAATACATTAATTTATATTACTAAATTAATTATATTATGTAATAATTTAATTATAATTAATTAATATATTATGTAATAAGTAATTACTTAAGAAACTTAATTATGTTAATTTATATTAGTAATAACTTAATATATTAAGTAATTTAATTTAATAAATTAATTTTTTAATTTAGTAATTAATACATTAAGTTATTAATTTAGAAATCATATGAATTTAGAAATCATATGAATGTACTAATACTTTAACAATATCAAGTAATATTTTTTTGATAAATTATTAATTATTTAATATATTAATATATTAATTCAATAATACAATAATTAATAATATATTAATATACATTACTACATTATTAATTAATTAATACATTATTATTATAAAGGTATTAATATATTAATTGTTGTTTCCATGGCATGTCGATCTGTCTCATTAATTTTTACATAAATGTGGTTATTGCTAATATTATATTAAGCAAATTGATTTGTATTTTTATTATATTAAAAGAGTGATTTGTTCGTGAAAGGAATGTGTCATATTTAAAGGTTTATTTAGTAATTAATTTAATATATGTTTTAACACAATTAAACAAAGTGATTTGTATTTTGATTATATTAAAAAGTTATTTGTGGAATGTGTCATATTTAAGGGTTTATTTAGTAAACAATTATAAAACATATATTAAATTAATTACTAAATAAACCTTTAAAGTATTTTGATTATATTAAAAAGTTATTTGTGGAATGTGTCATATTTAAGGGTTTATTTAGTAAACAATTATAAAACATATATTAAATTAATTACTAAATAAACCTTTAAATATGACACATTCCTTTCACGGACAAATCACTCCTTTAATATAATAAAAATACAAATCAATTTGTTTAATATAATACTAGCAACAAGCACATTTATGTAAAAAGTGGTTGATATATGCCGATCTGCCCCATTTTTCACCTTTTTAAAATAAGTATATCAACCACTTTTTACATAAATGTGGTCACGACCGACATGCCATGGAAACAACAATTAATATATTAATACCTTTATAATAATAATGTATTAATTAATTATTAATGTAATAATGTATATTAATATATTATTAATTATTGTATTATTCAATTAATATATTAATATATTAAATAATGAATAATTTATTAAAAATCTATTACTTAATATTGTTAAAGTATTAGTACATTTATATGATTTCTAAATTACTAACTTAATGTATTAATTACTAAATTAAAACATTAATTTATTAAATTAAATTATTTAATATATTAAATTATTACTAATATAAATTAATATAATTAAGTTGTCTTAAGTAATTACTTATTACATAATATATTAATTAATTATAATTAAATTATTACTTAATATAATTAATTTAGTAATATAAATTAATGTATTAATTTATTAATATAATGTCTAAATTAATACATTAATGTATTGATGTATTAAATGCAATAATACAACTTAATAGAAGTTAATAACTTAATACAACTTAATATAATTAAGTTATTACTTAATTTAAATTAAATTACTAACTTAATTATATTAAAATATAACTTAATTATAATTACTAAATATATTAAGTAATAAGTAAGCTATTACTTACTTAATTTAAATTATTTAATATATTAAGTTATTACTTAATATAAATTAATTTAAATTAATAACTTAATTTATTATTTAATGTATTAATATATTAATTTAAATTACTAATTTAATGTATTAATTATCTAAATTAATCGATGGTAATACATTAATATAATGTTTAAATTAAAGTAGTAATACAATGATATATATTGTAATGTATTAATATAATGTCTAAATTAAGATATTAATACATTAATATATATTGTAATGTACAAATGTAAATTTAGTAATGTATTAATTAATAAATTAATGTTATTAATATAGTATATTAATAAAACACTAATACATTAAAAAGTATTATAATATTTAAAAATACATTAAAGTATTATATTTTTTCAAGTAATAATAAGTTAATAAAGTATTTATACTTCATTAAAATAATAAATAAATAGAATATTGATACATTAATAAAATAATGTCACATTAAAGTATTATATTATTTAAAGTAATAATAAGTTAATAAAGTATTTATAGTCCATTAAAATAATACATAAATAAAATAAAATATTGATACATTAATAAAGTAATGTCATATTAAAAATATAATACTATATTCTACAAATAATATCTTATAATAATACATCTATAAATAATTATAATGTATTAATATATTATTATATTAATGTATTAAAGTATAAATTAAAGTAATATATTAAAATATATTAACATATTGATGAATTGAAAGTGAATTAGTGCATTAACTGATTATTGTAATGTTCAAATGTAAAATAAACTGTAGTAATTAATTAATGTTAATAAGATAATACATTAATATTCGTGAAAAATGTGGTTGAGGTAGGGAAATTTCCGTCACATTGCGATGTTGAGAAATGTTCGTCACATTGTGATATTGAGAAATATTCATCAATTTGCGACGTTGGGAAATGTTTGTCAATTGCAATGTTGGGAAATATTCCTCGCAATGTGATGTGAGGAAATGTTTTGACATTGCAACGTTGAGAAATGTTCATCACATTGATGAACATTTCTCAACGTTGCAATGTTTTGACATCGCAACGTTGAGAAATGTTCATCCCACATTGTTTTTACAAATATGAAAGCTTTAGGATTAGTACAATCAAATCAAATCATATGTGTATGACTTTAATTATTACTCATTGAATGTACAAAGGTATTTCATCCTAGATTTTTTATTTATTTTTACATAATAGGTTTCTAGGAACTTGTAATAGGAGCATGAATATGATTTTTTCTATGCAAAATAATTGTATAAAAAATTAATGATGGAAGTGTAGAAAAATTTAATAATTTAGAAAAAATTAATAATTTACTTGAAAATTGAAGAAACTTATATACAATAAGAGTTATGAAAGTCCTTATTTTTATAGAGTTGTATACAAATTTAATAATTGACTTGAAAAAACTTATATACAATAAGAGTTATGAAAGTCCTTCATTTTATAGAGTTGAATTTTTTTGTGAAGATGGATTTGGTGGTATTATATACAATAAGGTACGAAAGTCCTTGTTTTATTTTATAGATTTATGTTATTTTGTGAAGATAGATTTGGAGTATTTTTAAAAAAAATTTAAACAAACAATAAGAGTTATGAAAATCCTTCATTTTCTAGAGTTGAATTGTTTTGTGAAAATGGATTTAGTGGTATTATATACAATAAGAGGTACAAAAATCCTTGTTTTATTTTATAGATTTATGTTGCTTTGTGGAGATAAATTTGAAATATTTTAAAAGAAAATTAAAAGAAATTTATAAAAATTTAATAAAAAAATAAAGTAAAAATTCCTTAATCTAATTTACATGCCATCTTATCATGCTTATATTGCTCCAATGGTTTAATATCCCTTTGAGGGTTAAGGGAAAATCAAAGCTGGCATTCCTTAACCCCTATTTGGTATAAGACTTACTAAAATTCGACCATTCTTAATTGAATTGCAAGTTCGCCTTCATATTTTAGCACTCCATTTCTTTTTTCTTTGTTTCAACTTTATTCTTCACATAGTAAATTTTGTTTCAATTTTGTTCTGCACATAGTAAATAGATTAATTATCATGAGAATAACAAGATTTTAATAATATTGGCTTTTGTAATTCTATCAACTAAACTTTTTCCTTTGTTTCAACTTTATTCTTCACATAGTAAATTTTGTTTCAATTTTGTTCTGCACATAGTAAATAGATTAATTATCATGAGAATAACAAGATCTTAATAATATTGGCTTTTGTAATTCTATCAACTAAAGATTAAAATATCCCAGATTTTGATTCTTTCCCTACTCTAGGGTTCTTGAACCACACTTCTAAAACCCAACCGAGTTTTCAAAATTAGGTTTTATTAATGGAACATGAAAATTAGAATTGGCCTCCCTCGAATGTATGGTTGGTCTTCTAGTTTTAGAGAACCTAACCGCACATGACAAGGAAATACGACAGTGACAAGAAACATTATAGTGACAAGCAAGAGTGAAAAATAATATGACAAAACAGTGAGAACCCTAACCCAATCCTATGGCCAAAACATTAAAAAAAAAGTTCCTGCTAAAGCATAGACCTCTGATCGACTTCCTGCATAATGACGTCCAAATCCACTTTCTTTTCGGCCTTGGCTCCATGGTAAACTTTCTTGCAGAATGACATCAAATTCTACTTGCTTTTAGGCATAAAATAAATTGTTGATACTAAAAACGATAGATATGAGATAGCCTTATTAATTGAAACACTAACATCCAAACCATCTTGAAACGAAAACATTAGCATGCCTAGTTAATTGAAACTCCCAGGCGGCACACACAACCTCACATCGAGGCGGCACACACAACCGCCCGACCACGCACCCACCCACCACCAGTAAAAAAAGTATTTAAATGATATTTATAAAAGTCATATACTTGACTAATTGAAACATCTATCTGGATGGATCCAGGCATGCACACCCACGCTTCCACAAGCACCCACCCACTAACAACAGTGTAAAAATATATATTTAAATGATATTTATAAAACGCATATACTTGGTTAATTGAAACATTTACATGCATTCTTGAATTCAATGCTTGAAATCACCGTTTTTCAAAGAACATTCTAATTATATAAAATATTTTCCATTAAAATTTCATCGGCAATTAAAGCATTATTTTTGGCCATTTCCAATACCATCGGTAATTAAAGCTTATTACTTTTAGCCATTTCCAATAGGTCTAAGCTTATTTATTTAATAAAATGGAATTAAGAATGTAATATTTTTGGCCATTTCCAATACCATCGGTAATTAAAGCTTATTACTTTTGCTCACATATATGTGAGCATTTCCAATAGGTGTAAGTCTATTTATTTAATAAAATGGAATTAAGAATGTAATTGGATAATATTATATTAATCAAATCAATCACAATATTTAATAACAAAGTTCTATGTTTCAACATGCACAAAACTTAATACGTAAACTCATAGCTTTTAATTTAAAGATATCATATAATGTACATAAAAGCTGCATGTATAATTAAAAGATTATTAATTGTGGCACTTTTTAATAGGTGAAATTTTATAGGTCCAAATCACCAACCATTAAAATTTTTAGTGGTTTTACACTTACACTGTAACCAAGTTTTTTAAAAATGTTAAACTCAAAGGTCTAACCATGCATAGTGAAATGCATGAAACTTCATTTTTTGAACTTCACTAAGCCATTCGAGTTCGAGTTCTTGGTCACCATGAAAACTTAAAAGGTTGGGCATGTAGAATGTACATTTATGCTTTGCAATATTAGCGCATTCCCATACATCTTCACGAAAAAGTCCTACATAGCATTGAGCTTTGTTTTTTATATGATAAACCCATAATTTGTTTACTTTTGTATGATGAACCCATAATCTGTTGTTACTGCCAATGCATATCGAGTCTCCTCCTCCAAACAAATAGATATTGTTAGAGGATACCAAATGAAAAGATGAAATGATGTCGTAATGGTTTTAATCCATGTGTGGTTGCGTTTACCCTGAATGTCCAATTTCCACATCTCTCATTTCTGTGGATTATGCTTATTTACACATATAGACAAGCTTATTTTTCAAGCTCTGCCATGCATAGCGGTTTGGAGCACCGATGATCCAACGAGAGGCTCCTCCCACTTCTTGTTTTCGACTTCTAACAACACTATGCCAGAATAATTTAATAATTTAGAAAAATTTAATAATTTACTTGAAAATTGAAGAAAATTATATACAATAAGAGTTATGAAAGTCCATTTTATAGAGTTGTAGACAAATTTAATAATCGACTTCAAAAAAATTATATACAGTAAGAATTATGAAAGTCCTTATTTTGTGAAGATGAATTTGGTGGTATTATATACAATAAGAGGTATGAAAGTCCTTGTTTTATTTTTTAGATTTATGTTGTTGTGTGAAAATGGATTTGGACTATTTTTAAAAGAATTTAGAAAAAATTTATAAAAATTTAATAAAAGAATTAAGTAAACATTCCTTAATCTAATTTACATGTCATCTTATCTTGCTCCAGTGGTTTAATATCCCTTTAGGGGTTAAGGGTCACTCAACTTCGGCATTCCTTAAATCCTATTTGGGATAAGAGTTACTAAAATTCGACCATTCTTAACCAGATTGCAAGTTAGCCTTTCATATTTTAGCATTCCAGTTTCTTTTGTTTCAACTTTGTTCTTCACACAGTATATTTTTTGTTTCAACTTTGTTCTTCACACAGTATATTTTTTTTCAACTTTTGTATGCACATATTAAATAGATTAATTATCATGAAAGATCTTAGTAATAATGACCTTTGTAATTCTATCAAAGATTAAAATATCTCAGATTTTGATTTTTTCCCTACTCTCGAGTTTTTGAACCAAACTTCTAGAACCCAACCGAGTTTTAAAATTTAGGTTTTATTATTAATGGGACATACCAATTGACCTTTTGGTGGTTAGTCTATCTGCCCATAAAGCAAATACGAGCTTATCATGCCATGATTTTTTATTTTCCTGCAATGTTTTCTTGATGATATTTACCAGAGTTTTGTTTGGGGATTCTGCCAACCCATTCCCTTGAGGGTAGTAGGCTGTGGAATGCCCCAAGCCAATGTGGTAATGATTGCAGAAATCAATGAGTTTCTTCGACCGAAAGGAAGCTACATTGTCAGTAATGATCTTTCTAGGACAACCAAAACAAGACAAAATATTATTCTCAAGAAATTTGATAATAACAGAGTCAGTAGCTTGCCTGCTTGGTATAGCCTCGATCCATTTGGTAAAATAATCAGTGGCAGTAAGAATCCACCTATGTTGGCCTGAAGACGGAGGGTGTATTTCTCCAATGAAGTCAAGTCCCCATTGCTGGAAAGGAGCCTCAAATGAAATTGGTTTAAGAGGTAGAGGAAGGAGTTTCCTTTTACCCTCAAACAGTTGGCACTGGTGACATGCTGTTACTTTCTGATGTACATCTGCAAACAGGGTGGGCCAGTAAAATCCAGCTCTGAGTATTTTGTTGGCTGTAACCTTTCAGTTCAAATGGCCACCACATTCTCCTGCATGAAACTTCTGCAACACTTTGTCAGCTTCATCTTTGAGTAAAAAATTTAAAAGAATGCCTGCAGGGTCTTTCCAGTATAGATTTCCTTCTAGAATACAGAATTTCAATGCTTTCAACTTTAAAAATCTATCTTTAGTTTTAGTTAAACCAGGGGGAGATTGTAGATTTTGTAGAACGAATATAAGGTCTGCATACCATGGAGAGTTGAGAAAAACCTCTCCAACGTTTGGAGTTACCATCTCGCCCTGTTCATCTGCCACATCTAGAAAATTAATGTCAAGAGCCTGAAAGTTAGATTCAGCCATCAATTTGGCAAGGCCTTGGCCTTTGATCAATTTTGTGGGCTTAATTTCTATGTCATATTCTAGAATTACTGCAATCCACTTTCCCCTTCTCCCATTAGGGTTGTCTTGTGTCAATATATCTTTTACTACCGCATTTGGAACATAATCTATGATGTGTGAATGAAGAATATAGACCATGAAGTCCTTTATAGCCTTTACCAAAGAAAAAGCCTGCTTCTCCATAATATTGTAGTTCAGGGTAGCATCTCTTAAAGCTTTGTTGAAGAAAGCTATGGGTTGTTCATACCCTTCGATGTTCTTCTGCAGTAATACAACTGCTATAGCATGTTCAGAGGTGAAATAAAAAAGATAGAAATCTTTAGTGAAATTGGGACTAATCAAAACTGGGGCTTCTGTAAGTGCTCGTTTTACCTGTTTGAAGGATTGCCTGAACTCAGAATCACATTTTATTTTCGCGTCATTTTTTAGCATGTTTGTAATGTTTCTGAGGAGCTCGGCCAGATTAGGAATGAATCTTCGAAGGAAGTTAATTTTCCCTATAAAAGACTAAAGTTATTTAAGGTTTCTTGGGTGTTCTAACTATAGTATGGCCTTGATTCAGCTGGGGTCAATCCCGATTCCCTCTTTAGAGATGATGTGTCCCAACATTTTTCCTTCTTCTAACCCAAAAAGATACTTCTTGGGATTTAAAGAAATCCCGAGCCTTCTACACTTTTCGAAAACTCGTCTAAGGTGCCGCAGGTGTTCATCATCAGATTGGGAAAATACAGTCACATCATCTAAATATACAACAATAAACTTACCTGACTCTTCAACGAAGGCGATATCCATTGCCCTCTGAAACGTGGCTCCCACGTTCATCAAACCAAAAGGCATCTTCACATACATGAAAGTGCCCCATGGTGTGGTGAAAGCGGTTTTTTCCTGATCATCTGGGTGAACTAGGACCTGGTTGTAGCCTGAGAAACCATCTAATAGAGAAATTCGACTTGAACCGACCACTCTTTGCAGGAGGTGATCCATTTTAGGTAAGGGGTAATTATCCTTCAGGGATGCTTTGTTTACATTTCGGAAATCTATGCAGAGTTTGATTTCCCCGTTTTTCTTACGTGTAGGGACTAAATTTGAAACCCACTTAGAGAAACGTAGTGGGACTATGATCTTGGCATCATACATTTTCTTAATCTCTTTTTCTATCAGGGGAAGCAACTTGGGATTTATCCTCCTAAGTTTCTGCCTAAACGGTTTCTGATCTTCCTTTATGGGAATCCTGTGTTGTATGATGCTGGTGTCATAGGCTTTCAAATCTTCATAGCCCCAGGCAAAAACGTCTGAATATTCTTTGAATAGCTCAATGTACTTAAGATTTTGTTCTGGGGGTAAAGATTTGGACAGTTTGACCATCCTAGGCTTCTCTTCAGTTTCTATATTGAAGTCCTCTACCTCTTTCCCATGAGCTTCTATTTTTGGTTTCTTAGCTACATCGTCACTGTCAAACAGATCTTCTAAAGGGACAGGTCCTCTAGGTAAAACATTTCTTTTCAATTGTAAAACATCGGCATCCATTTCATCATCCCCTAACTCTCCTGAATCTACTGTATCTTCTGTATCTACTATATTTATAGTATTCACACTATCTATTTCAAATTCAGAATTATTTACATTCTCGCTTTCATTTTCTACATCTATGTTTGTACATTCAAAATCGTTCTTGCATTGGAGAAAATCCTCTATCTGATCGTCATTTCCAAACACTTGCCAATACCTGATATTATCGGGCACTGTCGATCTGCATTTCACTTCAACAGTGTATGGCGAGTTTGGCAGAAAGGAATCTTGCAGGAAGCAGCTGACGTAGCTAATCCGTCGGCCAGAATATTCTGTCCCCTTGGCGTACCTGCAATTCAACCTCATTAAAACATTTCAAAGCATCAATAATAACATTTCTGTAGGCTCTAAGGCATGGGTGTTTAGTATCATATTCCCCTTTAATTTGTTTAATTATTAATTCAGAGTCACCCCTTACTATTATTTGCTTAGCACCAACTTTTTTCAACAACTTCAGACCGAGCATTAAAACTTCATACTCGGCAACGTTGTTAGTGCAGTGGAAATTTAACTTATAGGAATGATTTTATCAATACCGTTTTCGATGATTATGCAACCAAACTCTAGCTCCTGCTCCTTCTTTACTCACAGCTCCATCGAAATCCATACTCCAGAAATTAGTGGGGAAATATTCCGTGATTACATTTTCCATCTTTGCTACCTCACCACTTTATGGACCTTCATCTTGACTAGCTTCATCTTCTATCAGCTGAGTATCTTTCTCTTCCGTATCACCATCATTGTACAAGATGAACAAATCTAAATCGGAATGAGCAGAGTAAACGGGGTAATTGTGAGGTTTCTCTTGACTGCTGACCATATACTTCATCAGAGTTTCTCTGTATAACCTCCTCTGTTGTCCAAACACTGGGATAGTGGTGTAATACATATCCAGCTGCAAGGTTCCTTTCAACTTATCTCCCCAAGATTGGGACAACAACATACCATACTTTGGTGGGATGTCTGCAACCACCACGTCCATTACCATGCTTTTTGAAGGGATCTGAACCAGGGTGATGCAGAGGTCCTTAATCAGACCAATACATTTGACTTTGCTGGAGTCAAACAAATGTAGATCTTTATAAGGCCTAGTAACCTCCAATCCCAGTTTTTCCATTACTGCTTTAGGCATCAGATTATGTGAGGCACCTAAATCCAGCATGGCATTATGCAATATCAAATCATGTATGTTCAAACTGATGTAAAAGGGATCTACATCACCGGTATCATCTCGACCATCTACTTCAGGTCCGAAAAGGATTTCGGGATGATCGTCAGTAAGGTTCACAGTGTATGAATGTGTCAGTGATCCAATAGTCAAGGCCTGGGTGCCTATGTTAGGTTCAATGGCTAATGATTTTAGTACTTGTGAACGATAACCGCTTCTGCTCATCAACTCTGTAAGTGGGATAGGAATTTTAATTTTGGCCAATTCTCCCTCCAGGCTAAAAGGCGCAGGAGTTCAGGTCTGACTCGTTGATTCTGGTTGGTCCACCATATTCTTCTGCTTAGAAGTACTGGGCAGATTAACAGGTGAAACTTTGGGCTGTGTCGGTCTTTTCAGTATGGAGATGTTTTTCTTCACCAGAGCGTCGGTTTTACCCTTCTCAGAAGATTTTTCAACAGTGGTCTTCTCAGGAGTTTTTTCAGCAGTAGTTGGTTCAAGGGTTTTCTCAGTCTCAGCTACCTTTTGCATTTCAGTTATATTTTTCGAGGAATTTCCTTCTGTCTTCTTACTTCGCAGATTGTATTGACGGTGCACCTCAAAAATAACGTTTTCAAAAGCCTGTTGTCCTTCATCCTCGACCTCCTCACTTACCTTTGTTTGATTTAGCAGAAAAAGTTCCTGCTCTTCTTGAGTAAGGAAAATGGCCTCATTGTCGTGAATGCCCATGAGGTTGATATGAGTGTCCTCCAATTCCTCAATTACTTCCCCCCCTTCATCAGCATAGTTTTCTTGCAGGGGAGGCCTGATCGGCTGATCAGGACCTCTCTGATCCCTTTGATCTCTTTGATCTCTTGGATCTCTTTGATCTCTTTGCCTGATTTGAGGAGGGTTTCTTCTAAAATTGGGGTTTCGAATCTGAGGGGCAGGTGTGTTGTCTCTCGGAGGATTTCTGTCTGAAATACTCATTCTTTCCATCAATAATTTCAAAGTTCTGACCACAGAATCCTATTTGGAATCAGTGGTTGACATAGAAGGTTCTTCTTTGATCGTGACTCTCCTTTCTGACCTTTGATGGGCTCGTTTCACCAACAGATTAGCCTCCACACTAATAGCACTTTTCTGCATGTTTTCAAGGGTGGCAGCATTTCTTTCTCTTAATTGGTAAGACATGTCAGCATCGAATTTAATCAATGCCAAACCCTGGGGAGGTTTGATTTCAGTTGGGATTGCATTATACAAATTGTTAAAATGGATGCAATAATCTTGTACCGTCTCACCTTGATTTCTTTTTATATTCTCGTATTCTGACAGTATCTAGAGAGGGTTTTTCTTTACCTCCAATTTGTCAAGAAAACTTCTTTGAAACGCGACAAGGTCAGTGATTGATGTGGCGGGTAAGGCTTTGAACCATTTCTTGACGTCCCCTGTCAGACTCTGGGTGAACAGTCTCATTTGAACGTCAACTTCGTCAAATTCTTGTAAATCCAAGTAGTCGTTCATTTTATCCACATGTTGTTGTGCGTTTAAAGGTCTGGTTGCATCAAACTGGGGAAGTCTTGTCTGGTAGTCTTGGGGCATGGCATGTAGTGGTGTGGCCAGCACCAAAGGGGCATATCTGGCTGCCATGATGGGTGGAGGAGGTGGGACGACGACCTGGGTGGTTGGAGAGGTAGCGACGGAAGACGAGGACGATGAAGGACTGGGCAGTGCTGAGGTAGTGATTTGTAGTTTATTCGTAGGAGACAAGACTTCGGGGGTTCAGGGCTGCAATACAGCTGGATCAAAGACGAGCTTAGACACAAAAGTTTCAGATCGTGTTCTAACAAGGTTTCGTGGTGGAAGAAGATCAAGATCAAGGTTTTGAAAGATATTTGGTTCTCCAGAAAAGGAAGGATACTTATGAAGGGGAGTATAACTCGCTGAACTGGTAGCTAAGGTCTTTCGCCTCAACAACTGCTCAAGATTATCTATCGCTGTAGAGGGTTCTGGGTCTGGATGAGATCGAGTGTGAACTTTCTTGGGAGCCAGAACTCTTTTTGGTTTATATATATATATATATATATATATTTTAATTTTGTGAGTCTGAAAATAAGATATACAGAGTTAATCAACCTTTAAACATTACTTTCTTCTCAGAATCGAATGTTCTTTTTAAGTGAAAGAAAACGTGAGATTATCAGTTTTAGTTGCTCCCCAGTGGAGTCGCCAATTATGTTAGCACTTGGCAAATTTCCTAGAGGTTGAAAAACAAGAAATCCACAAAGGTAACCTTATCCAACCGCTTTTAAAGCTGGGATCTAGCCCTTCAAGCCTCAGAGAGGGACCTCTCTATATGATTTAGCTTTGTTTTGATTTAAGATGTTAGGCTAGGTAAAGAAACTGTAGGTTTTGTTGTCAAAGAGTTTTTGAGATTGGTTGAGACGGTCTACACATCCATTGGGATATGGGGTCTGTGTTTAATCAAATCTGAGAAATAACCATAAACGCCAAAGAAGACTTTCACAGGGCGAGATAATACATTCACTGTATATTTTAGTAATTAAAATAATGGATAGAAGAAAAGATAAGAAAAATAACTTCAACTAACAAGCAGTTAAGAATTTCTTAGTTGAAGATATTTGGAAGATAAACATTAAGATCTTTTAGAATCAGAAATAGGGTATCAAAGATAAATCTTGCAACATTACGCTATTCATAAAGATTAGTTCAAGAAAACAAAATGATTACAGAGAAAGAAAAACATTTAACTTAGAAAATCACATCACCAGTGAACATACGCAAGAATCCTGTAAAATGCCTCTTCTTTATTAATGGTGGATCTCTTCAAAAATGATACAGTTTGATAGCAATAGGCTGTGCAAATCAACAACAACCAATACTTCGAAAGATGAAGTATTTATAATTCAAAATACAAATGTTCCTATCATAACTGATCAGGACGTGCTCATACTATTTTTAGTCTAACTAACTTAACTAATCAAAATTGCTTGATGACTCGATACAACTGTATGCGGACTTTCTGGGGTAGGCCATTGGCGAGGTGCCCTCGCAACCTCTTCTGACTGGACAGGTGACTGGATTGTGATAGCTCATCTGCTAATCTAGTAGATCACACAGTTCTTCCCATCTGAGATGACCTGGCACTGTGACTTTAAGCAATCTCTGATACACTTCATCCATGTCTGTATATTTAGCAAACGTAGGCTTGATGATGAATATGTGTTTAATCTCATGTTGGATACTAATATCCAACTGCAGGGCATCCATGAATGCTTTGCCTGTGATGCTTCCCTGTATCCCTACAAACTTGGAATTGTCTTTAGACACTTCAGTCAACCTTTTCTTGTAATCAGGGAGTGTCATTAATTTGTCATTAATGACCTTTAGACCAGGTAGGCCCTTCTTCTAGAGAGCATATATCTTATGGAAAAACTTTTGTACTCCTTGATCCATGACTTGAATCTTCTCCTCAAGCTGAAGCATGAGACCTCTTTTGGTTAGAACCCTTTTTACCTCAAGTATAGTTTCAGTCCTGTCTTCGATATTTAGTTCTTCAAGTTTCTCTCTGGTCTTGGAATTCAGGAACCTGATGATTTCATTTGCTTGTGGCATGTCTCCCAACTCCATTATGATTTTCTCAACAGCTTCTTTTCTCCTCTCGAGCAACTCGTTTTGTTCAAACATGATTTGAACCATTGGCCAGATTTCATTTATGGACTTGGAAATATCTGTCCACACAATCTCTTTGACCTCAGCCAAAGTCTTTCCTGCCATTGTCTGTTTCTGGAGCTGTTGTAACTCCTTCCTGATTTTCTCATTCACCTGCTTTTCTTTGGATAGGATTTTCTGGAAAGAAGTCTTGATCTCTTCTAGGTTCTCCACTTCTTTCTTAAGTCTGCTGATTTCTGACTGTTGTAGGTTCATCCTCTCCATGGACTTTGCAAGGTCTGTTGTTCCTTATGGTAGTGGCACTGATGTTGCAGATGGAATGGCCGTCACTGTCGTTGTGCTCAATCCTGCAATTGGGATAGCACTCAATGGAATGCCTTCCATTGGTTTCATTTGCTCTTTATACTTTAGGAGTCTCTCCATCTCAGACTCCATTTCTTTTAGTTGAGCATTCTTCTCCATGATTAACTTCAGCATCTCATCCTTTTCACCTCCCTTTTCTGCTATCTCCTTTGCCTGTGAGTCCTTTGTGGGCGGGAGCTTCAGCTATTTTCTTAAGGATGTGATGTCAGCATTTTTCTTTTTAATCATCTCTTCGGCAGCCTTGACGTTTGCAGGATCATAATTGATCTTGAGGACCAGCTCCTCCAATGTCTTGATTCTGTTGTCCTTCACGAAAGATGATATTTTCTCCAGCTTAAGTTGAGTTTGAGCATTGTTCAAAGATAACCGAAATTTTGATGCAGAAGCTGAAGCGTGGGCTAATGCGTGAAAAACCATCTCCCCTGTTTGCTTGTGCAGATCCATCTGATCTGTTGGATGCACGTCCTTTGCCTGGAACTCAAACGTGGCCCTTTTGTAGTCTGATATCACCTTGGGATTTGACACTTGTGCTTGGAGGTAAGCCATATGCATCCTTCCCTTTTCTATGTCAAATGTCGAAAGAAGCCTATGCTGAACTGTGGACGACTGCTTCTAAAACTGGGCATAAGTGCTGCTAGTGAGTGTCTGGTTCTTCTTCTTGATCAAGTCATATTTTTCGAAAATGCCCAACTTGGGACCAGTTTTACTCGGCTGAGAATCTAGGGGAGAATCTGTGGATTTTATTGTTGTTGTTATTTCATTATGCTGACTCGAGCCGAAAGGTAGAGTGACTGGCTTGACCCTTGTGGTAGTTACTGTGGTAGTTGAAACTTCCTGTTCTACTCTTGCGCCAGGCGTTGAAACTATCTTTGGATTTTTGGAGTGCATTTGGAATTCCTCTGATGACACCTCTGTTACAGGAGGAGACGACTCATGTCGGGGCCTCTTCTCCTTGGGGACCTGAGGTGTGGTAGTGGGTGGTGCACTCGTCAAGGGAACCTGCTGTTCCACTTCAACCTGCTGCTCTATCTCGACTAAGGTGTCAGGCACCCATACTGTCTGATTTGCAAATTTCTCAATCTCTGGCTTGGGCTCATGAACATACGGGACACTATTATTGTTCACCCTCATCTCCGAAATGATCCCGTATGGATCATAGTGCCAGGTGAAACTCATAGAGAATTTCATCTCCTTCAACATTCTATCGGCTTCTTCCCCTGCGCCTCGACTATTGCATATGAAAGAACCAATCTGCCCCTTGATTCTCAATTGTCGTTTTTTCTTCAGGGAAACAAAATGAATGTCATTTGAATTCATTATCTGCCTAATATATTCTAATGCAAAAATCCTTACCGACACATATTGAGGTAGTTTGTAAGGCGCCAATTCGCACCCGAAAACTCTGATTTCTGTGTGTTTCTGACATAAGTACCAGTCTCCTGTCTTTGCGTTGTCCGAGAGATGCACAATTTTCTGGACTTCATCATTTATTCGTGGCTCAGGCCTGCCACTCAACATACTTACCACAGGGTGGTAAAACTGATCAATGAACGCTTTGAAGTCATATTCAACAGAGTTATGTTTCAGAAGAGAAGTCCATGCTGTGACTGGCTGGGGCCTCGCGTCTGCATCCATCTTCTGCATGGAGAAACTGAACCTGTCGGCTTGAAAGTAGACGAACATGTAAGCCAGAATGGAGGAATATCTAAACATTCCCTCTGTGATGAAATTCAGAAATTGTTCGTGAATATTATTGGCCAAGAAGGTGCTATAGTCGAACTGCGTGGTAGCCTGTTCATCGCTTGAGAAAATGCACAGAAAACCCAGGATGGGCTCATCTACCCATTGATCAGAATAGTAACCAAGTAAGGCACAAAGGGAAGAAATAATTTGATTTCCTTTGGTGGAGAACATGGAAGAAGGGTAAGGGGGATTGGTGGAAGGGAGTGGAGCGGAAGTGGGGAGAAAAAGCTCAAACATCTGAGCTCTCTGAGGGAAAGTCATTTTCTGATATAGCTCAGTGAGGATTTCTAAGTTGAATGGGGACATAGATTCAGCACGGGTAATTTGCATCATCTGGTCGATATCTTCGAGGGTGATGAAGAAGAGGACGTCTCCAGATGAAGAAACGATGGCTTTCTGGTCGGGGATGTAATGGGCTTGGCATTTGAGGGAAAATTTGGGGAAATGATAAATCTGGGGAAAGAGATACAGGGGAAATTGGACTACCAGAGTCCAATTTCGTCACTCTGGTCCAGGAAAACCTCCCGAAGCCATGACTGCAGATCAGAAAAATCAAAATTGCAAATAGTATCTGCTATCAATCGATCTTTATCGACCAATGGAATTTTATCCAGGTCAACAGGAGGAGGAAGAAAAGGATTCTCTTCTTCTTCCGCTTGTCTTGGCTTTGACACCATTTCAGCAACTGTACCTGCAATAAACAATACGTTAGTGGGGTCGACTAACTGCGGGTGAAGGCGACACTGAAGCAATGGAGGAATAAGAGGTTTCTGGCGCGATGGATGAATAACGAATGAAAAGGAAAACGACAGTTTTATTCAAAAATGGGTCGGTTTGGCACAAGAGATAGGTCAGCAGGATAACGAGAATGTTATCCTGTAATAAAGGGACAACGGGCCAGTAGGGATGAGGTGGTAAAGGACGGTGGCCAAAACATACAAACGTGTGACGTGGAGGCTGGTGATTGGACGTAAAAGTCGCCAAAGGAGGATAGTCATGAATGGAAAGGGTAAAGGCCTGACAGCAAGGACTGACAACAGTTATGGGATAGGACTCAATCCCGGGAACAAGTGAGACAAGTGGACTTAGTGGGGGATGACGTTCATGAGTGACGGGTTGCCAGATAGCATGTGAAGGATGGGACTTGAGAACCAATAGACCGACACCACGTAAGACCAGGGGCCCGTCGAAGGGAAATATCTATTCCGGACCCACCCCCCTGGTTAAAAGTAGGACACCAGGGGGGGGTCTGAAATTCATTTTGATCCATTGATCTGCGTGCTTGTTTCCTGGCCACAGATCTGAGCACGTTCCTTAATACCCATTNCAATTCCGGACCCTCCCCCCCCCTCCGTTAAAGGTAGAATGGGTGGGGGGGTCTGTAATCCAATGTAAGCTGATGATCTAAGCACTCCTTTCTGAGCCGTCCAGATGAGCCTCCATGTTATTACCGATTCTAGACCCCCACCCGGTTAAAAGCAGAATGGTCGAGGGTGTCCAGAATCCAATGAGAGCCGTAGATCTTAGTGTCGTGATCACGACCATTGATAAGTGCAAGAAACATAGATCAGGGAGCGAAAAATAATGTACTTGGGGAAAAACTTAGGATATAAAGCATTTTATGGGTTTTTCCCAAATTTTCACATAACACCACCAAGGAGACTTCGTCTAAGCTATTCTAAGGCCAAGGGGACATGGGGTAGCAATTTCATAGATCTGGTTTCATGAGTGGTTAAGCGAATCAAGAAACTAACCTACATGCTAACCTATCTTCCTAGGACTATTAACCCAGATTAAACTATTGGCTTAAGAAATTACTCTACCTAAGGGCTATCTGACCAGGATTAGACAGTCTGGTCAGATTTATTCACTAGGCTAACTAAGGGCTATCTGACCAGGATTAGACAGTCTGGTCAGATTTATTCACTAACCTATCAACATTGAAAATTTAAAAGAACTTGGTCATGCTTGAAAGGTATGACCAAGTTACTATTATTGCATGGGGCTGTTGTTTCAATTCTTTTATGCCCTCTTTTCTTTTTCTTTTTCTTTTTTTTTTTTCTTTTTTCTTTTCTTTTTTCTTTTCTTTTTCTTTTCTTTTTCTTTTCTTTTTTCAAAATGAAAAATCAATTGTCAACAAAAAAACTAGATACAGATAATATCTATAATATCCAAGTCATAAGTTGATTCCCATAATTTATGGGGTGATAACAACACCTAAATTTGTTATAGCCAAATTTGCTTCCTTCATAGATTTTTCCTCAGATTCCTTTCTCTTCTAGAAATATTTCTTGAGATGTCATGTTTTTCCAGAGTACCATGATTTTTATTTACCCTTTCTGTGTCTTGACTTAGATCGAGAAAAACTTCTCTCATTTTTCTCTTTAGTTCGACCTCTGACCAACATCGCCTATGAAGTTGAGGTTTCTTTACTATATTTTCTCCTCATCTCCTTAGTTAACAAAGCTCCCACAACAGAGTCATAATCTAAAACATCTGTTGAGCTAAAGCTAATAGAGGTGACTAGATTATCCCAAGACTCACGCAATGAACACAATCATGTAATAGCCTTATCCTCATCTTCAAATTTAACTTCCATACCAGTCAGTGGAACTCTAAGGGTGTTAAAGGTATTTAAATGGTCAACAACTTTTGTACCTTATTTCATCAACAAATTGTACAATTGTCTCTTCAAGTAGATTCTTCTAGTCAAGGACTTCGTCATATATATACTTTCCAACTTGCTCCATAAGCCTTATGTTGTATCCTCTCCTATGATATTAAGCATAACCTCATCCGCCATACATAAACAAATGCTACTAAGTGATTTTGCATCTAGATATTCCCATTCCCACTATGTCATGGATGTTGGTTTCTTTGACTTGTCTCCTAATGCTTTTTGCAACCCATGTTGCACCAGTAAATATGGCATCTTAAGCTTCCAGAGCTCAAAGTTGCTTTTACCGCTGAACCTTTCAACTTCAAACTTCAAACTCTGCATCTTAGCCATTAACACAAAAAATATCCTAATGCCCAAATCACAACCTATAATAACCAAGGCTTTAAAAAATAATGTGGAGGAATAACTTCACAAGGTCTAATAAAAAAGGTTTAATAAAAAACCTTTTACTAAAAAATTCACCTTTTATTTAAAAACCACCTTTTAATTAAAAATTCCCTTTTACTTTAATTCCACCACCCTTTTACCTTTTACCTTAATCCTTTTACTCCATAAAAACTTTCACTTTATTCACCCATGTGACTTGTTCACGTATTATGCATACAATATAAAAAACCTTTTAATCTTTTCAAAAGTCAAAACACCATATGTGAATTTTGAAAGGAAATCGTGAATTTTGTACTAAAGGGAGTCGCCGCACCTCACGATATACCTAGAGTGCAGAGAGTCTACACCTCACACAACACCTTGAAGTGCAACGATCTTGAAGGATCTACGCACTGTGATTCAACCCTAAACCACAACGATTTCAACAATTTTTCACCTTTCTAGAGGAGGGACCTGCGAAGATGTAGAAATCGACGCACCTCACATAGATGTGTTGTTCCTCCAAAATTTGACACCCTCTCCTCCAACCACCTTTGATACCACTTTTTGGAATTGTAAATGAAGAAAACACAATTCACATATGATAATTAACAATCACAGACATAAGAAACACAAGCATTTCACGTGGTTCACCCAAACATTGGGCTACATCCACCAAGCATAGGCATCCATTGTCTTATTATTCAGATCATGGAGATTACATCAGATTGGCAAGTTCTCACTCTGTCTTGTTTCTCACACTCATTCCTTTTCCTCTGCAGGCTTACATGAATTTATACATTCACACAAGAAACTGATTATTAAATGCAATCCCTATCCATATTCTAACTTGGTCTATTTAGTTTCAACCAACATAGAATAATAATATCCAAATCCATCCTTTGAGGTATTCGTTGTCACCAAGTAGAAACAATCCATCCTTTTCTTTATTGGTCATCTCAGTAGATTCTTCTATAGCCATATCATTCTCAATATGAAGAGGTAATGCATCCTCTCCTAGGATATTTGGACAAGGGTATATTATACATATCTCTGTAAGAACTCATTGATCATTATGAGTTTCTAGCATCCTCTCCTATGATATGTGGACAAGAGTATCTTCTACCTCTCTTTGTAAGAACTCATACATCATTATGAGTTTCTAGAGAGGATTCAATAAGAGTCGCAATTTGAACTTGTAGTGAGACATAATAATTCTTCTGCAGATTTACAAACTTTTTTACTCAGATGAGGGGTGGTTAATGTAGGGATAATTGTTCCTGCATGGAGTTACCCACTATTCGAAACGAGGGCCCACAAGTTGCAACTCTAGATAAATGTAGTTACCCACCATCTGAAACCTAGTCACACCATTCAAAACCCATTACCCATTGGGCCACCATTCAAAGCCGAGGGCTTGGAAGTTGAAATATCGAGTCCGTGTTGAATGAGTTGCACCCAATGACACTAGATTGATGCATGAAGCATGAGTATTTTGAATGCAATGGTCCATTGGAAGGAAGCAAGGATGAAGATATTAAGAGGAGTGAGGACAACGGTAAAGTTTTATTTCCTTTGCAAATTCTGTGTGATCAATTGCAAAATTCTCTTTGTATTTGTGCCTTATATTTGCTAAATTATTTGGATTCTCAATTCTACTTATCTATCACATAAATTGCTCGATCTAATAAGAATCAATCACCTAAATTGCTCGATCTAATAAGAAATAAACTTTATTTGAGCAAAGTTTCAGTTTTCAACTTTATCTGAGTAGAGTTTTGTCCAAGTTTTTGATTCTTTCTTCTTCCATCTCCCACTAATACCTATTGAAGGTTAAATTATTCGTTAAAATACTTACCTTTAACCTAGTCTTAGTCGACTTGTAAATCGAGTCGTATGTTGATGTATACCATGTTTTTATTTTTCTAGTATATGTGTATTCTGTTAGAGATAATGTTCACATTAAATGCTACATACTAGAGTCTAGGGATTGGATTGGGTTTGTTGGAGGATGTTGAGAGATTCTCTCAACCTCTCCCTCCAAGAGTGGAAATAGTTGGCCCTGAGTCTAGCTTATATATGTGTATTTTTTTGTGTTCATGATATTAATATACAAACTGTTTGTGTGAGTGTAATTCTTCCAATTAACAATTTGGTATCAGAGATGAGGATCACGAATGACTAGCTGAGTTTTGGAGGTAGATCTGTGGAGCCATTGTTGTTGTCGACTTTGTGAAGACTAGCTGATTGAGTGACGAGTTGTTCGGAGATATCAAGAGTATATTTCAGATTGACTATCGACTCCTGGTAGAGCCACCCCATTAATGTGTATGGCAGAAAGAGACCATCTGTTGTGCAGGCGAAAGGCGTGAGGCAGTAAACCTTATCGATTGGAAATAACAGCTCGACAGCAAGAAGTTCCACGCATTCTTGGATTACTATCGTTGTTTCATTTCTGTGGGAATCGTTGGTCGAAATTTCTAAGGAACGTTGCCATATTGTGTGTGGATGAGTTGATCTATACACGGAGGAGAGAGAACACATTTATTTGTTAGAGGAAAGAGGGATATGCTACAACAAAAGGTAATATGGAGTCAGCTATTTCATTTGAGAAATTTAATGGCATCAATTTTTATACATGGAAAGTCAAAGTACAAATGCATTTGATGAAAAACGGATTGTGGAATTTAGTCAAAGAAATAGAAAAAGCACCTACAGATGCCAATCTATTAAGTGAATTCGAGAAGAGAGAAGACATGGCCAAGGCTATTATTGGATTGAGTCTTTCACACACTCAATTGCATTTAGTTGATTTAGCTAAACCATCTAAAGATATTTGGAGCAATTAAGTAAACGATTTGGAGAAAAGGATTTAAACTCAAAGTTCTCTCTTAAATTGAAACTCTTTAGCCTTAAAATGCAAGATGAGATACCGTTATCCAATCATATAAATGCTTCAATGTCACTTTTAAGGCAATTAGATGATGTTGGCGCCAAGGTAGAGGCAGAAGATTCTAAAGCAATTCTGCTAAATAGTCTATCTTCTAAATATAACAATATTATATTTGCATTAAGTCAAATGTCTTCTCAGTCCTTAGAAGAAATGGTAGCATCACTTTTAGCTGAAGACAAAAGGATGAATCTAGAGAACACAAATGTTCATCATGAAATTGCATTGTACTCAAAAGCTAAGATGAGAAAAACCAAGGGTTCAACATAATGCTTCTAGTATCACAAGAATGGACATATAGCCTAGAACCATAGATCTCGTGCTAGAGATATTATGAATGGAAAAGAAACTGCAAACATTGCTAACTTGGATGACTTATCAGAAATAAAAAGTGATGAAGAACCACAAGGGTCATCTCTCAAACTGTTCTTAAAATGAGGGTGGTATGTTTAATGTTATTATGTATGTGTGGTGTGCTAGCTAAGTTGTAATTTTTCAATATAATGTTATAATGCAGAGCCACAACTAAGGTTTATACTGATGTGACCCGTCGTGCTCCGTGAGCATTAGTTACAGGTTATTTTTATGTAAGGTCAAGTTGTGAAACTGACTACTGAAAACATTTTGTATCTAAATCACTCTTCTATATAACTGTTTAAATTTTCTCTTCAGGGGAATTTCACAGATGGAAGTGTATCCATAAAATGGTTCAGTGTCAAGATTGTCCTTCGGGAGGTCGAAAAGCGTTAGTTCTACAAGTACACCAAAGATGGTTATAAGTGTTTGTACTTTAAATGAGTCAAGTGGGAAGCTCGAAAGTGTGGAGAAGAAAAGAGCGGAAGCCGTGAGATTGTAGAGTGGGTATAAGTGCTGATGAAGACCAAGTTAGAAAAATAATTATTGTAATTTGTTATTTGATATTTTTTATAATGTAAACATTAAAGGGGGGTGTTAGAGATAATTCTCACATTAAATGCTACATACTAGAGTCTAGGGATTGGATTGGGTTTATTGGAGGATGTTGAGAGATTCTCTCAACTTCTCCATCCAAGAGTGGAATTAGTTGAATCTGAATCCATCTTATATATATTGTCTTGTGTTCATGATATTAATATACAAACTCTTTGTGTGAGATTAATTCTTGCAATTAACAATTTATTCCGATTTCCTGTGTCAACAAATTCTTTATTTATGTTTGTTAAATCTAATCTGTTTTTAAGGGTACTATCGCACTATCTATTCTTTACCTTCCCTGGATAGAGAAATTATGAGAATACATGTAAAAGTGGGTGTAGCACTGTGTGAATATTGTGTCTACACGTTTATTCCATTGTCTATGCTAAATAAAATCTCACTCTACCTATTTTAAATCTTAGAGTGAGGATTCCAAGCTTTGCGTTAATAAAACTAGTCCTTGAATCCATCAACCATCTTAACCGAATTTTATTAAAATGTGAGTTGGTAATTATTCTTTGTATTACGGCTAATCACCTTAACCGAATTCCTAATTCCTTAATTGAATGTGAGTTTTGAGTAAAGGCTTCATAATTCCTTAATGGTCGTTAAGGATTGATAATTCTGAGTTATATTATTTGGAGTACAAATCTTGTTTCCTCCATTGGCAAATCGTTTGGTGAAAGATATGCGGACGTTTAGGTTGAGACCTTCACCTTCCTATCCTGAGATTATATTGAAACCAATGAACTGAAAAGCTTTTCGGGCTCTCATCATTATTTTGGTTAACTCATACAATAACCATTGTTCTCTTTAATATCAGTAACCCACGAATTCTTATCTCACAGATTTATTTTCTAAATAAATCCTAAATGTAACCAACATCATGATAAAATTATTGAAGTAGAAATTATATGGAATAAACACAAGTGAGTCTTAAAATAATTGAGTATAACTTGACTTTTATTCCAAGCATATATCAAATCATCCATAATAAAAGATTCTCCTTTACCAACAGTTCATTTATTTTTGTTGGAAATGCGGTTTTGTGCGATATGAAGGTTTTGCTATTTCTACGCCATGCACCCATATACTAATAAGGGATAATATTCAGCATGTCTTGACCAAGAAATCTCGACCAAATAAAGATAAGTTGGTTCAAAAACTTTAAACTCTGGGGTTAAGTTTTTAAATTTAGCATAGTTGGCCATGAAATATAGACCAAATAGAGATACGTCGACTCAAAAACATTAAACACTTGGGTTAAGTTTTAAAATTTAGCATATTTCGAAACCATCTTCTGCTTTGGATTTGACATGGATCTGATCTTAATGTATATTTAATATGGATCTAGTTAATAGTTTTTTAAAATTAGCATAAATCCTTCTTCGTTTTAACCCTAAATTAAGATTGAATTAAATTAATAGATGAATTTTATGTTTTGAGTAATATTTTTTCATTTATTTTATTAATGTAGCATCTTAATGTTTTCTACTCCACTGTGCATTGTACCAGGATGCAGCTATTTTTTTTAAGTTTTGAACAGTGTTAGTTTGTACTTGTTGCTCATGCTAACATTGTTTTGAGGCCAAATTCATGCAGTTAGGCTTGTAAGCAATAATGTTTTAAGATGATATCTTTGATTAATTTGAATATATATTTATATTTTGAAAAATGAAACATTAAATTACTAGATTAAAAATAAAAATTTTTATTTTTATTTGAATATATTTTTATAATAAATGTTTCAAATACAAGTGAATAAATAAATAAATATATAAACCCGTATAGATATGACCTTAACATGTTAGTGTCCGTTTGGACCATTGTTGTCATGTCATTCTCACCACATCCACAAACAATACAATCATACATAATGGATTGAAAATTAATTGTTCTAGCTACAACTATTGATCATGATAATTTAATTAGGTAAATTAATAATTGTATTAAAATGATTTAAATATTTGAACTTTTATATAAATATTTTGAATTATCATATTAAAATGAATTAATATAGTTGTTGATTATGATAATTTAATAATTTTTTTCATATTTTATGTACATGTAAAATATTTAAATAGAAATGCCTCTAAAAAACAAGGGTCAATCAACTATGGAAAAATGTTTTGGATATTCAACCATGTTAAAAAATTCTAATGTTGAAGATATTTCATATATACTCGATTTGAATGATGAACCTAATGAATATATGGTTGAAGAGCTTGTTGATGATTTAGAAATTGTTGGCCATGAAAAAGAAGTAGATGACGGGGGATCTAGTAATCCCAGGAGAAGGAATACCTCCTCAAAAAATGAATTTTGAGAAGAGTAGAAGATAAAACATGTTGAAGATGGAACGACTCGTATGGAGTGAAAACTTTGTGAGAAATACAAGGATAAATGATCATCGGATACTGGAAATAGATGTAATAGTATTCAATATGATGTTTGTGACAAATAATTCAAAATATTCTAAGCATCAAACATGAGTTATAAAAACATTGTATGAAACTGAAAGCCTCAAAAAACCCATTCCACAACACATGGTGACTATAAATGAGAGTAATAAGGAAAGGGTGATAACCACCATGAAGTTAGCATATTTTATTTCACAATAAAATATTATAATTGCTACTTACAAAGATCTATGTCATCTTCAAATTCATTTACAAACACCTAATATGCCTTCTCGAGTGGAGTATTCTTCCTACATAAATAGAAACAATTTCAATGAACTTATTCACACTATATCATATAACTTTGAAGAGGTACAAGTTAAAAAAATGTTAGAAATTCAATTTTTATCTATATTGTTAGATGAAAGTATAAATAATGGTTTGGAACAACACATTGTAGTGTATTACACATGTTTAGACTTAAAAGGTTTGAACCCTTCAATCCCACCATTTATGAAAATGATCAGTGTTCCTAGTGGAAAAGGAAAGACTACATATGATACCATCATCAATCTAAACGAAACAAGAAAATTGAAAAATGAAAAGCTAATAGCAGTTTCTACTAATAATGCTTCATCTATGATTGGATGTGAAAATGGATTTGTCACATTGTTAAAGAATGATCTACCAAATCATATTGGTACTCATTGCATTGCACACTGTGAAACACTTGGAGCATCATATGATTCAAAGAAGATACCAAAATTTGTGTATGTTGAGAAAATAAGAGATAAATTATACTCATGGATTGGAAATTCAACAAAGAGAAATAATGAATTCATTTCTTTATTAGATATAATGGAATTAGAATCCTTGCAAGGTCATCAAATCCATGGGATTAGATGCGTATCTAGAGTTCATGTGGTTATAAGACTTGTCACACTCATGACTTCTATTTTGAGCTTGTGGAAGAAAGAAAGACACAATCCATTCATGGTATCACAAGGAAAGGACTTTCTTAGTTCAATTTTGTTTGAATATTTTTGTTGATGTTTTGATGGAGTTAAATAATCCAAACAAAAATTCCAACAAGATAATGTGGATAACACATCTCTTGGAATAACTAATGATATCTCGACATTTACCCATAGTTCTGCAGAATTATAAAATCAATTATGCTCATCTTGGAAGTGGAGCTTCCCTTTAAACTTTTCTTGTAAATAAATTTGCATTCTCTATTACATGCATCAATCTACCAATGCTTCAAATCAGGCCTTGTTCTCCACATACACTCATGCCATGACCAAATTGTTAACTTTGTCATGGCCTATCAAAAAATTCTATGCAGTTTGTTTTCCACCGTTGATTGTCATGTAAGCCTATCAAAACTTTCTATGAATTTTTTTTTCCACCGTTGATTGTCACATATGACACACATGTTAAAAATAATTAAAAATTACCTAGGAAAGTGTTTCTCATCACCTAGGTGCCTAAGGGGTGAGAAACTACCTATTGTGGACCCTAGTCATTTAATTTGTGAGAGAGAAATTAAAAGGTCACTTTTTGAGACTTAGGGAAAATGGGTGAATAAAGTGATTTTATCTCTACCATTGATCTCATCTAATCTCAATCGTTATATGAGATCAATCTTGAGACTCCCTCATGAGGTCGACTACAGTAGGAGGAAGCACCCATTCTTGGGTAGTTGAATCACTTTTGAGAGAGCAAGAGGAGGAGGTCGAGCTTGAGAAAGAGATGAGGCATTTTGTAGAGCTAGGGAATGCCCTTCAAGGAAGAGATATAGTACATACTTCAAGATAATCGATAACATTTAATACAGTCCATACACTATGTATTTTTTGAGGTCGTACATCCCTTAATGTGCACATAAATTGAGGAGGACAACAACAACATTTTTGAGAAGGTTGGTATGCATTCTAAGGAAGCCACATAGAATTTATTGGCACAACAATCGAGGAACCTGATGGGCACAATTTTTTGTAGAAGAAAATCTGTACAGTCTGTATGGACTTGCACAGATTTCAAGGGTCGTATAGTCGATATTTTCTAGGCATGTTTTTGAAGGATGGTTGAATGAATTTTGAGGTAACATTCTGCTAGGTATTTTGTACAATCATATCAGAAAATTTGGCACAAATTTCAAGATATTATGTACGACATTTATTGTTGGGACAGTCGTACAATTGTATAGATTTCTAGGACTAAAATCGAAGAGCATCTTTAGGACTCTTCAGAAGGAGTTTTTGCTGAAGAAAAAGTCTGAGATAAGTTTGTGTATTTTTCTTAAGATGAATATGTTGTAGAAGAAGTTCTATGAATCTCACAAATAATAAAAATCCATCTCTCACTGGTTTTCCCCTTGTAGGTTTTTCCAGGGTCGTTGTTAGACCAAAAATCATTGTGTTATAATTTTCTGAGTTATGTGTTGTTGATATGTTTTTATTTCTTCGTTAAAAGATGTTCAAAATCCTCATGTTTTAGTTCTGAAAATTTTATTCTATAATGAGTTTAATTAGTTGTCATAAAACTGGGTTTGGGCATTAAACATTGGTTGAAAAATTAGGGAGACTTGAAACTGGGTGGGGTCAGAAATTTTACATGGTATCAGAGTTGAGTTAAAGAGAAGAAAATATATTTCAGCATGTCGGAAAAGTGGGACATCGGTCACTTCACTGGACAAATTTTTGAAATTTTCATTTTCAGCAGAAAAGGGTCAATGGCTACAGGTTTTAGGGTTCAGGAAAGACTTGATGGGGAATCAAACTTTGGTGCTTGGAAAGAGAGGATGATCTTGTTTTTGCAAGAAAATGAGTTATGGGATATTTTTGAGAATTTCACAACACATCCTGTGATTTTACCAATTGATGCTACTCTTATTGCAACATACACTAAGAAGAGTATCAAGGCTAAGAGGATTATTCTTGATGCCATCAAGGACCATTTGATTCCTCATTGGATGGGGAAGAAATATGCCTATGAGATGTGGGAGTCTTTCATGAAGTTGTACGAGAGTACGAATGAAAATTGGAAGATGGTTTCGAGAGAAAAAAAGAAGAGCATTAAAATGACCAAGGATGAAAATGTGGTCACATATTTTACGAGGTTGACACATGTGAGAGATGATCTTAGATTTTTGGGAGAGGCTATTTTTGAAAGTGAGATTATGAGGACAACATTGAATGGATTTTCCAAACAATGGGCTATTTTTGTTGAGGGAATTGTGGCTAGGGAGAAGCTTCCCAATTGGGAATGTCTTTGGGATGAATTTGTTTAGGAGGAAACCTAGAGAGTTTATTCGCATGGCAGTTCATCTACATGTCATGATGAGGAAAATGTGGCTCTTGCTTCCAACAACAAGAAGAAATTCAAAAAGGGTCCTAAGGGAGGAAACAAACCGAAGGGTAAAGGGAAGAAGGACATGAGAAAATTCAAGTGCTTTGTATGCCACAAGTTTGGGAACTATGCAGGTCAGTGTTCGAACAAAAAGAAGAAGCAACCAACAACTTCAGCAGTAATGGAGTAGTTCTCCGCCAAGTTTTATAAGGAGTTTTCCATAGTTGTCTGTCTTTCCATGAGGACCACTGATTCTAATATGTCAAATATTGACAGTGGTTCTTCCCGCCATATGACAGGTGTTCATGAGAACTTGACAGATCTTACTCAGATTTGTGATCTTGAGGTAGTGCTTGGAGATGACCGGGTAGTTAAGGCAGTTGGTAGTGGGACTGTATCATTTCAGAGGGAGTCTTTACCTCCCATGTTGTTGAGAGAAGTTTTATATGTTCATGGTTTGAAGAAGAAATTAGTGTCATTTTCTTCTATTGAGGAGAAGGGCTATGAGGTGTTTTTCTGTGATGGGAAGGTGCTTCATTTCCCCAAGGGGTCCGGTATTAGTTCGACCAAAGTGATTTGGACTAGACATGAGAATTTTTACAAGCTTATGTTCCAGCCAGTGAGAGCATTATTTCATTATACCAACAAAAATGATCTATGTGAGCTATGGCATAGGAGAATGGCACATTTGCACCATGGGGCTTTGTGGGTACTAAGGGAGATTGTGACTCAAGTTCCAGATTTTAGTTCAGAGAACTGGGAGTTGTGGAAGGGGTGTTCTTTGGGAAAGTACACCGAGATTTATATTCCTTGCAGTGACAGTAGAACAACATGTATCCTTGATCTTATTCATTCTGATGTATGTGGCCTAATGTCTTCGGCATCATTGACTGGTTGTTTATAGTATTTTATATTCATTAATGACTTCTCATGAAAGTCTTGTATTTTCTTCATGAATACCAAAGGAAAGGTCTTCAATTGGTTCCAAGAGTTCAAATCTCTTGTGGAGAGCCAGACATGGAAGAAAATCAGAGTTATGAGGACAACCAATGGGTGTGAGTATACCTCTAAGGAATTCATCGACTTTTGTGCAGGAGAGGGCATCAGGAGATAGTTGATCATTCCTTACAACCCACATCAGAATGTGGTTGCTGAGAGGAAGAAAATGGCCATATTTATGGATATGATAGCCATCCTGATCTAGAATTGGATCCAGGAGGCTTCGTAGGTCCAAAAAAGGATAAAAAATGAAAGTTATCGAAATTGAATGAAACCAATTCCATTGGGACCATATCGTCACACTCATTTCCACAATATATTTACTTTCTCAAATGGAATCCATATGCGAGAGTTATTGCACTCTGATAATTTTACCAAACATGTAAAAAATCAACAGGTTAAAAGTCAAAAATTCAATGTTGACATCAACTTGATGTCATCATGTTGATGTGGAAGCGTGACAGATGGCAGAGGCACAGTTGGTAGCAGGTTCCATACAACTGATGTGGACCAGCCAGGATGTGACATGTGTCACCACTGGAGGGGTGACTCAAGGCATGCTTGTACAAGTGCCACGTGGCTCTACCGTATGGTGACACGTGGAAGGTATGGACATTGTCGGGTAGACAAGTGGAAAGATATAGTTGCTGACAAGGTAGAAGAGTTGGTCCAATCACGAACTGACATGTGGCATTACCATCGAAAATCAGTGAATGGAGGGGTGCCATGTGGCCTAGACATCGGCTGCCACATGGCACCCATTGGTTGGCTCATTAACTGTTTGCAAAAATTGTGGAGTTAACAGGAATTGAACCCCGAACATTCTTCTTCTTCTTCTTCTTCAATTTCAAGTTCTTCTTCAATAAGAAGGAGAGGAATTGAACTCTTTCTTCTTCTTCTTCTTCTTCAATTTCAAGTTCTAAATCCAATGCAAAGAAACATGTTCATAAACATAAGAATGAAATACCATTATTAAAAATTGATGTTAAATTTGAGTTACCCATATATGATGGTGAAGTTAATGTAGAGAGACTTGACAATTGCTTCAGGCAGATGGAGGTTTATTGCAGTGTGCAACAGATCAATGATGAGGCCACACAAATTAAGTTGGCATCTTTAAGACTTGCAGGCAGGACTCTCATTTGATGGCAAACTAAGTTGGAAAATAGAAAGGAACAAGTGGGTAATGTATTTCCATCATGGAAAAGTTTCATTTTTGCACTTAGGAAACAATTCTATCCTTTAGGTTATAAAGAAAAAACATTATTTGAATGGAAATATTTAAAACTAAGAAAAGTACAAACAGTGCAAGAGTATACAAATGGATTTCAAAAAATGGCATTGATGTTAGATATCCCTTTATATACACAAGAAACCCTTATGAAGTATATAGGAGGTTTACCTGCACATATTAGAAACAATGTATTCATGTTTGGACCCACTAACCTTGATGAGGTTTATGTTCAAGTGACGTATATTTAAGCAGGGAAAGTAGGTGTATTAGGGGAATCTTCTTCAAAGAAAGAGAACAAAAGGAAGTGTACAAGCAAAAAGGAAAGTTCGGTGGTGAGAAAGGAAGAGAATCCCTCTTGCAAGCATTGCAAGAAAGAGGGGCATGATGAGGACATATGTTGGCAGTTGCATCCTGATAAGAGGCCAAAGTGGTTCAAGGAAAGGAAAGGGAAGAAAACAGTTGTAGTGTAAACAAGACCCACATACTTGGGATCGGATTCATATGATGAATCTAAGGTCTCATTGGTTGGTATGATAGGTAAAATTTGTGAAGGCGTTGATTGCAGAAGTAACTTGTTTCATATAATGGTAATCATGTGACACACTAAGATAGACATATTAATCAAAAGTGGATCTCAATCTAATCTAATATAAGAAGAATTGGTTAAGCAATTGGGGTTAAAAACACAAGTACATCGTAAGCCTTACACACTTAAATGGATAAGCAATCATCATCAAATGCACATAACAAAGCAGTGCACAATCAAATTTGTAATTTCATCTAAGTGATCTTTCCTTTGTTTTTTGACTAAGAAGATTTTCTAAGTCTTGAAGGTCTCGACCTTAGACTCTTCCTCTAGCGAGCCCGGTTCCTTTGAATCTTGCCTGTGTTTTGAAAACGCTACCCTTCCTAAGCTTTGTCAACTCAGAAACCTCGAAAGGTTTTCTCTATGCGCAATCTTCTTTCTCTTTCTCTTATGAGCTTTGTTCCTTTAAAGATTTGAACTCCCACGCACACCTTCCATTCTTATTATTTCAAATAAATCAGATTCGAGAGATTTTATTGAAAAGAATATACCTCACGCCCACCTATCTCTCTTCTTTGTTGTTTCTTCGAACTCGATCCAGAGTCCCTACGATGCATTGTATTCATTCTCTCAATAGCCTCCTCGCAGAGCTTCAGAGAATCCTCAACAATTATGTCTTCTTTGTGTGTTCCTCTACATAGTCCTACCTCTAGAGTATTCAATAACTCTAAAGTTTCTTCGAACTCGACAAAGAGTTCTTCCTATGTATTCTTGCACTGGCTCAATGCCCACCTCGCAGAGCTCTACAAAATCTTAGTGATTCTCTCTCCTCTCTGTGCTTTCCTCTACACAATCCTTCCTCTAGAGTATTTAGTAACTCAGAAGTTCCTCTTGAGTCTATAAATGCTCTGGTGTACCCTCCTGACACATTCTTTTTGATTCAATAGAGTTCAGATGTGCACACCTTGCGTTGGCTACATAACCTCCCTTGTCCTGTTGTGCACTCCTTGCACATCCTAAAGAACCCAGAACAATATAACATACTAAACAAAGATAGAATAAATCTATGTTCCTACTATAAATGAAATCTAGCATACATCTACCACATTCTACCATGGAAACATGTAAACACATAAACACACAGTATGTAGAAAAAATGCTTTTGTATTAATATGAATGTCTATACAGATATTTACAATAAATGGTCTGTAACAAGTCTTAGTTTCATGTTCTCTCACCCTTAGAACTTTTGCTTCCTAAGGCCTCGCTACTTAGACCTCCTATCTTTCTTTTCTTTTCCTTTCTTCTCTGAGTCCCACATAGAATCTCTATCCTACTTTCGCTCTATCCTCTTGAATCAAGATATTTTCCCTTACTAAAGAGGGGCTCTGTCGAGCTCATCCTCTTCATCAACCTCATTAAATTTCTCATTCAATTTTATTCAATGGCTGTCAATTACAATTCACACTGAGTCAACACTCCAAGTCTGCAGCCTCTTACAGTCCTTAGAGACTTCACAAGCAAGTTAAAATTTAAAAATGTTGAGATAGGAAATATCTCAACAACTCAATTAATTTCTTAGTTATTTCTTGATTTGAATTTGAAAAATGAGAGGGATACACCTCTCTTCTCCATTGAGTGTGTGTTGACCATGTTGCTGAGATGGCACTCCTTTGAGATGAACTGATGCTCTTGCATCATACTCCTCTACTGCGAAATATTCATGAACTATTGTTCACGAGCTCTCCAGCCATGTTGAAATCCACCTGGATCCGAAACTGCTTCTTGGAGTTGTCCATCTTCTCCGTCTCTTTGATGTTGTTGTTGTTGATTATTCTTCCTTGCTGTTGTGGAAGACTCTCTTATGATCGAATTTCCTTTGTTGATTGCTCCATGGAATAACCCCAACATCATCCTTTTTATCTCCTCAATCACTTCTTCCAACTATTCCAATTGTTGGTTTTCTTTATGTAGTCTCATCTGTTGCATTTCCTCTTTTCCAGTGGGTCGATCAACTCAATACCTCATGCAATTTTATCCATCACCTGTGGCCTTAGCTTTCCATTTTGCTGTAGATTATAGTTTTGCAGTCCCCTCATCAATTTGTTGCTCGACTTCTTCTTGTGACAACTTTGCTGTTGTTAGTGCTCCTTGAGCTGGTTCAACTCTAGCCTCCTCAAGATCCTCCCCAGACTGTAATTATGATTCATCTTCTGATGCATTCCTTGGTGCTGCATTCACCATCTATTCATATAACAGGATGAAATATTCGAGAAATTTCTCTGAATTCTCTTTCCCCAAAATCTGCATGACTGCCTTGCGGAAGTCATCTACTAGTTTTGGATTGTCCAACCAATCCTCCATCATTCTTAATTCTATCTCCCATTGAGTGAGCATTTCAACTATGTTCTCCTCTTCTTCTCCTTGGGCATCTTCTGACATCTTCTCCTTCATCATGATAGTCACCGCTGGTTGTCTTTCCTCTTCGGCTACACTTTTATCATGTGTATTGGCCTTCACTTGGCTGTTGGGTAGGAATATTTGAATTCCCCCAATAATTAGAATGCTCTTATGATCCTCGTCCATTGTGATGGAAGTATTTAACTTCTCATCATCTTCATTCACGTGGTGTTCAAACCCACACGAATCTTCTCCTAACATCACTTCTCGTGAATATGAACTCACCCCTGAGTTCGTGAGACTCTCACATGAACTCATATGCTCTCCCTTGCCCACCTGGAAATATGAGATTTCTTCCCTGCCTACCTGGTAGTTTATGAGATCTTCCAACGATCCCATCTTGTTGCCCATCTGGAAATCTGAACTTTCAACACTTCTCCCCTGGTAGTGTATGAGACCTTCATCTAGCCTCTTTCCATTTCCCACCTGACAACTTGAAATTCCATCTCCGCCCATCTAGCAGTTCATGAGATCTTCATCTGATCTCTCTTTCTCTTCATCACTGAGAGTCTTCCCAACTTCTGGATCACAGACGTGAACCACTTACCCTGCCTTCTTGAGGATTTCAACATACATCAGCGATCCTCTTAACAACCTTCGCTATCCTCTGGCCAAAAATTTTTGAACATGTCATTTTTCTTTCCTCTTTATGGGACATTTTTATACCCAATGTGCTTTTGCACTTTGCTACATTTTGAATGTGAGCTCCTCCATCTGTGCTCTTATCTGATTGAAATCCAGATCCGTATCTGGACTATTATTCTTCTTGCGGTCTCCTTTTCGATCATGTCCATGGCCTTCAGTAGCCATCTCTACCTCCCATATGCCCTCTTGGAAAATTATGGATCACTCTATGCCCGAGAGAATCCCCATCTCCTCTTGCACTCACCTAGAAATAATGTTTTTTTGCGGCTGCATCCCATGCAACAATCCTCCTCACAAAATGTCAATATTATGCCTACGTTACCTGTTGTCCACAGATAAATTTCTGTTCTTGATAACACCTAATGATATCAAGTTGTCTCTTTCATTTCCTTCGTTTGTTGTCTGTAAGCAAGGCTCGACCTGCTGATTACCTCCATTACCTACAAAAATCACTTCTGCACTCTGATACCACTTGATGGTGTGTATTAGAGTATATTCTCTATCTTCTCTCTGCTACAAAATTAAACCTATTTGTAGGTATGATACCACTTGATTTGTATCAAAGTATGTCTTGTCACCATCTATCCCCTTTGCCTATGATCTCCAGACAAAATTTACGCTCTGATACCACTTGATGCAGCCCCCCTCCCCTGCGGGGTTCTGTGACCTCCTGGTCACTGGATCATTCCTAATTCAGAGCCAAAATGACTCTCTGGTTCCCTGCTGGAAGCTCTATTAAACCAATCCATAGGTCCTTTTGTCTCGCGCGTAGGCCTTGAGAAAAACCTACATGCATGCCCACCTTTTTGCGCTTTTCTTCTTCCTGAACCAACGCACAACTCGACACCAGTTCCATTTCCCTTGGGTGACCTAGGCTATAGCCCATGGCTCAAACAACATGTGTTTTGTGTTTCATTGTTTCGGGATTCCTGCATTCGACCTCTCCCTGGCTCCTTGTCCTTCGAAATGTTGAACTCCGAGATGGAGTCTAGTTCGATGACTAGATCCTCCTTAGTCCTCTTCCATATGACCACTACCCCATGACTATTGGCTAATGCCCAAAAGGTTCTTCGACTTTCACGACCTCGCAATTCTAGTTGCAAGTGTTCCTGGGTCATTCGGCCCCAAAAACCCTGAAAAGGTTTAACGAGCTCTGGCTCCTCCCTTGTCTCTTCTCCACGTGACCACCGTCTGTGATCACTGACTAAGCCCAAAAGGTGCTCGTCACATTTCACATATCAACGATGGGAAAGGGTTGAACCCTTGTCCCTCCAAATATCAGTTTCCAAAATTGATATGAGGCTTAACTCGTGTTAGCCCCTTCCTTGAGTCCCCTCCATGTGACCTTCGCCTGTGACCTGGAGCTACTTCCCTCCCAAGTATTTTAGGACTTGCGGTTCATTGGGTTGTGACCCAACCTTCAACACTTGGATTTTTAAACCTCAAACTCTGAAATCCTGAAATGACACTTCTCCCAGATCTATGACTCTAGGCTTCCCTACAAACTGATGGCTCATATCTTTCCATTGTATATCAGGACTTCACACTCCATGAAGTTTTGGTGTTTCTCACCTCTAGTTCCCCGATACCCAAACCCTGATATAGATCGACGATTCACACCTTCTCTTGATATGATAGCTCAGATCATGTCGTGATCTTGTGACTCATGAGCTCTTGACTCTCCACCCTTTGAATCCTTCCAATGATGATTCAGTGCACCACCGATCACTTTCCACATGTGTTCCTGATGGACGGTCCTGATTCCTTAGTGAATTCTCCTTTCGCGATTTTGGGGAAGTCTTCCCCTTTGATTTCCCGGTGCCCAAATCTTCTATGGGTTTATATTTTTGACACCTGTCACCCCAGGTCTAGTGGTCCATAATGATTTTTGTTGTTTTGGTGATTTCGAGTCTTTGTTCTTCACAAGACTTCTACACCTAAGTCTCGAAACCCTGACGGTTTCTAGATCTTGGCGACATGTGCTCCACAATGGACGACTTGATGGTCCTCCACGTGAATTCGAGATTTTGCGTATCGGGGGTATGGAGTCTAGCCTCCTATGCTCATCCAACTCCTGATTCCCTATGTTCAATCATCTATGTTATGTGTGCTATCAAAGGGTTTAACCCCCCTGTGTACCTTCTTCTAGATCCAATAGTTGTTGTTCCTCATGCCAGATCTGACTGTTCAGATCTATTTCTTCCGCGTTCTCTCCTTATGTTGTCTGGACTTGGATCTCAATGGTCCAGATCTAATCCTCAACGGTTAATCCGATGGCTGTTGTGCTCTCCCTCCTAATCTTTCCTTCGTTTTCTGACTTAGAATATTTTCTAAGTCTCAAAGGTCTCGACCTTCGACTCTTCCTCTTGCGAGCCCAGTTCCTTTGAATCTTGCCTACATTATGAAAATCCTACCCTTCCTGAGCTTTATCAACTCAGAAAACTCAAAAGGTTTTCTTTGTGTGCACTCTTCCTACACTTTCTCTTATGAGCTTCATTCCTTTGAAGATTCGAACTCCTATGCACACCTTGCATTCTTAGGATTTCGAATAACTTAGATTCGATGGATTTTATTGAAAAGAATATACCTCATGCCCACCTGGAGCTCTTTTTTGTTGTTTCTTTGAACTCCATCTAGAGTCCCTAAGATGCACTCTATGCACTCGCTCAATACCCTCCTGGAAAAGCTTCACAGAATCCTCAACAATTATGTCTTCTATGTGCGTTCCTCTGGACAGTCCTACCTCTAGAGTATTCAGTAACTCTGAAGTTTCTTCGAACTCAAAAAAGAGTTCTTTCTATGTACACTTGCATCGGCTCAATGCCCACCTGGAAGAGCTCTATAGAACCTTAGTGATTATGTCTCCTTTCTGTGCTTTCCACTACACAGTCCTTCCTCTAGAGTATTCAGTAACTCTAAAGTTCCTCTTGAGTCTGTAAATTCTTTGGTGTGCCCTCCTGGCACGTTCTTTATGACTCCACAAAGTTCATATGTGCACACCTTGTGGTGGCTACAAAACCTCCCTTGTCTTGTTGTGCACTCCTTTCATATCCTGAAGAACCCAGAATGATATAACAGACTCAACAAATATAGAAGAAATTTATCTTCCTATTGTAAATGAAATCTAGCATAGATCTACAACATTCATCCATGGAAACATGTAAACACATAAACACACAGTATGCATAAGAACTTATTTTGTATTAATATGAATGTCTATACAAATGTTTACAATAACTGGTCTATAACAAGTCTCAGTTTCAAGTTCTCTCACCCTCAGAAATTCTGCTTCCTAAGGCCTCTCTACCCAGACCTCCTATCTTTCTTTTTTTTCCTTCTTCTCTAAGTCCCACACAGACTCTTTATCCTACTTCTGCTCTATCCTCTTGAAACAAGATATTTTCCCTTACTAAAGAGGGGCTCTCTTGAGCTCGTCCTCTTCATCTACCTCATTAAATTTCTCATTCAATTTCATTCAATGGCTGTCAATTACAATTCAAACTGAGTCAACACTCCAATTCTATGGCCTCTTGCAGTCCTTAGAGACTTCACAAGCAAGTTACAATTTCAAAATGTTGAGAGTGGAAATATCTCAACAACTCGATTAATTTCTGAGTTAATGCTTGATTTGAATTTAAAAAATAAGAGGGTTGTGCCTCTCTTATCCCTTGAGTGCATGTTGACCACATTGTTGAGTTGGCACTCCTTTGAGATGAAGTGATGCTCTTGCATCACATATTGAGCTCCATCTCTAGATGAATCTTCCTTTCTGATTGCATCAATGAATTTTGTCTTCGTTTTCAGAAAAAAAACATCGACTACAATACATTTTTGTGAATCACATATTGAGAAATGGGAAATATTCAAGATGATGGATATGATGTCTTGAATTTTTTAGAATTCAAGGTTACAAGGAAGTGTCAATTAGTCATGTCTATCTACCCAACTAGAAGGCTACTCTTATATTGCAAGGATACTGATAGTGTTATCTATGAAAAGTTGGTTGAGGGAATCGATTCCATAAAAATGACAACTTGGTTGGGGGAATGGATTCAATATAAATGAAAAATTGAGAAGATTTGTAGCAATTTGTAGCTAATAGTCTTTGCACATTGTGCCTTGATTCAAGGGATGTAAATAATCAGATATATGAAGAGTGGAATGAGAAGTTCATTCTGATAGGATACACCATGATTGAAAAAAAAACCTCAAGAAGGGGTACCAAATTGTATAGAAACTCTTTCAAACATTGGCATAAAAATTTGGATATTGATTGGTGACATTTTTGAAACAACAATTAACATGGCATACGTTCACAACTTAATTTAGAATGTAAAGATCCATTTTATTATTAGTTCAAAAACAAAATAAGATAGATAAGTAGGTGGTAATTTAACTCTAGAATCAAGAAGAATGGTAACTTGTAAACAGTCCTTTTGAGATTACTTGTACTTTTTATAAAATTATGTTAAATGATATTGTAAATAGGTGCATTTTTCCTATAATTCAACACCCTAAGGATATTCTCACTTTTCTCTTAATGGGGATAATATATGATGTCATTTTTCTAATCCCAACACCTATACAAATTGCTTCCTAGTGATTTCCTTATTGTAAATCAAATTAGTAGCTCATGAAACAAACAAAATACATTGACTGTAATAATTAACTGAAATAATTAATAGAAGAAAATAAACCAATTCATAAAAAAAAAAATTCCCTTCAAATTAGAAATTCGATTATCATTAGAATAATAAAAAATATTATAAGGGATTCCCTACTGAGAAAATAGCCCACTAAGAAATATAGGAACTCTTCATAGTTGTAATCCCTTGTAAATTCAACTTGATGATATATGAAAGTGCCCTAACTCACTATAGCCCTATCTCACTGTATCCCATGTATGTGCTTTCCTATGTTGTAGCCCAGTCCACATATATATGCACACTAAGTGACTTGTCCAATTGGTACAAGTCATCCCTGATGTAGCTCCTATATATTGGATCTTCATGATTAACAATTGAGATTATCTCTCCTCTCTCTTGACATCAATGGATAAAATTTAATTCACTAAAGTTAAATAGCATGATCATTTCATTCAATTAAACTCAAACAGTTAATAAAATCACTCTACTTTAATAATTCATTTAATGAAAGTAAACTACTAAGGTAGAAGGATATGGACAACTTCCACATTTCTAGATTCTTAGACTTGTCCAAAAATACCTTCATGATGGTACAAACATCAACACTCCCTCTTGGTGAGGAAGGTACTTCTCAAAGAGCCACCTAGAACTCGATGTATACTAGACAACATCCTGAATGGTTTTTCTTATTCTTTAATGACTTTACTCATTAGTGCCACGAAGTTCAAAATATTCTTTGAAGTCCTAGTCTCCCTAAATGTGCTCCAAAGAGCCTCAAATTTCTCTTGAGAATCCCTCAATGTCAATTCAAACCAACTAAGTATTCTGGCAGAATCAAAAGGGGTTAACTATTGAAGGTTGGATCCTTGAAGTGAAAGCATTTGAACATTGTTCTCCCTTCGAACCCTCCTTCTCCTCATCCTCTTCCACTAACACTCATCAATTCAAATATGAATCGATAACATAAAAGATCCATTTGGAGATACAAATAGTCTTTCCCTACAACGTTTATAACTTTCACTCTCTAACCAAAATTCTCATTACTATGTGAGGGATAGATCCAAATGGATGTATGAGTAATTTCCCTTTCTTGGAAATGAAATGAAAACCCTTTTCCTCCAAAACTGAGATTGAGAGGAAATTCTTCTTCAATTTTTGTACATTAAGCACATATTGGGCATACAAGGAACAGATTGACTCAACATGAAACACGAAAGTCTCCTCCCCCTTCATTGCATACTTTACATCATCATCAAGTTCCACACAAGTGTTGGTGATGGTAGAAAGGATTAAAAACTCAGCTAGTTGTTTCTCTATTTATTTTTTTGTTTTCATCTTTTGTTTCCCCTTCTTATTCTCTTAATACTATGATGGTTAGTGACCATTCTTTTTGCATGCAAAGAATTTGATCTTACTCAAGTATTTATTCTTCCTCTGTTGTGACGTTTTACCCTCACTGTTACCTTTGGAACCTTTTACTTTTCTCTTCTTGGCCCGACTGAGAACCACGTTCTCCTCTCCATCTTCTTTCTTTCCAACTTTATACTCATATAAAGTATCTTCTTGGATGCAATCATCCCAATCCCTCTATCTATCTATAATATTCTCCAAAGTACATATGCACTTGAAAAATGGTTCCCAAGACCTTGGAAGACCATTCAACAACACACTTATGAGCTATACATCATTCAAATTCTCCATAATAGTTGCAATTTTATCACATAGTTGAGTGATCCTCATGAAGGATTTGATAAAATTGGCATATCTATATGTCTGCACTGATTTGAGTTTATCTATGAAGATCATCTTCTTCTTCAAATTATCACTTCAAAATAAACTTAATCAAAAGTTTCCTTCGTCTTCTTCTTATGAGATAAGTGAGGAATCAAATGATCCTTTACTACATCTAATATCACTAGCATGGATCTCATTTGGTTCTTCTTGTGGGTTCTTAACACTTGTGGATATATCGATGATGGAATTACTTTGTCAACAATCTCCCAAAGATCATTTTCCTTCAAAAGAAAAGTAACTCTTTCTTTCCAAGATAGGAAGTTGGATTTTCCATCCAGTCTATATTCAACTCTGAGACTCATTTTATCCATCCCTGAGATATTAATTTGTTGTGGAAATAAGCTATTTTTGAAACTTTCCATGTACGGACTAGTACACACTTAGATCTTAATATGTTGTGGAAATAAACTATTGTTGAAACTGCCCATGTATGAACTAGTACACACTGTGTATGACCTATGTAGTGCATATGTACTCATTTTTTTGCATTGTAAGGCATGTATAAGTGCTTCTATATTTTTTTTCATGAGTATGTACACGATCTTCTACACAGATCCATGTATATAGAACCACTCACCTATAAAAACAAGTTAAATCTACCCTTCAAATTTTTGATTCTTGGTTTATATATGTGAAGAGATATCCTTGCAGATTATAAACCTATATGGATGTGGATATGAAATGCGACTTTGAGATCGCTAATACCATGTCAATTTTCTAAAGTCAACACCTAGATAAGTTTTTTTAGTACTGATTTCATTTTTGTAACTCAAATTAGTAACTCATAAAAAAAAATACACTAACTAGAATAAATAGAAAATATAATTAGTGCCAAAGCAAAGAAACCAATTCAAAACAAACAAACGTTTCTACCCTTGAAACAATTGTATCATTAGAATAATATCAAATCTTTCAAGAGCTCCCTCTACTCATAAATACTGAAAACTAAACAGAGAACAAGAAAACGCTAACAACTTCTTTGCCACTATACGGTACTGTAAATTCAACTTTTTGAGATATATATGTTCCCTCGATCACTATTGTTTGCATATGTATGCACTTTCCTACACCATAGCCCCCTACATATATACGCACCTTGATTGACCTGTGCAATGCATATAGTTGGACCATGTTGTTGTGGCTATGATCTTCCCACTACCCCTATTTTCTCTTCTCCTCTTACATGAATTGATCTCTACATAAAACTTCTTATCCACCTATTCCATATTTTCTTAAGAAAAACTCCTTCTTTTCTCTCTATGTCTCTATTATTTGATCATATGAAGTGAATTCCTTCTTGAAACTAGCCTTTCTTTTATAATATTGAATTATGATGTAATGCTAATCTCCAAAGTGATAAATGATTGAAATTAGATATCATCTCATTTAGATCAAAATCCAATATTAAATTCACTAATGCTAACTAACTTTATCATTTCATTAAATTAAACACAATTGTGTAGATTTTAACCGTATATAATTATTCACTGGAAACATATTTTCACTAAAAGAATAGAAAATATACAATAGAAAATACACACATTCTTAGAGAGAATCACGAAGAAGACAAACTTCCCTATCTAAGAGATGACCTTTCTACATTTCTTGGTAGAGATCAGGGAAATAGAAGTGGGTGGGACTGCCTCGGGTATCATGTACAATTTCTTGTTCAAAGTAATAATAACACTGTGAGGCCTAGACTCATATACAACATGACATTTCAATAAATATGGTTGGCCCAAAATAACATTACAAAATTAAAGATGGGAAGCATCACACGATACCTCATCTTTGAAGGGGTTGATGTCGTATGACATGCCACATTGTTGGCTAACATAGATGTTGCTTCCTTGGTGGAGCCATCTGATGGTGTAGGGATCTGGTTGTGTCTCATCTAGATATCGCTATCAACAATGAAGTGTAGTGGGGTATTCTTCACCCACATCTGTGAATGAAAAAGGCGCTTGCCTTTGTATGGCTCGTATGGTTCACTTAGGCTAGATTTTGGTGGTAACAATGGTAGCACTGGGTTCTGCATCTATGATCCATCTCCCCTTTCTTATTCTAACTCAGATTTAGAACTTGCATATGATTCCTAGCATTTCACCTTAGTCCCTAGTGACTACTTCGAGTGACAATCAACAGTATTATGCTAGGGGATCTTATGGAAGTTGCACCACTTCTGAGTATATTTCTTTATCTTTCGACTGTCCTTCTTTACTTGCGGCATGGACTGGTTGGCCCGAGGTGGTCTACCTTTGCTCTGTCCTTTGTTCTGTGGGTTGGGGCCACCCTTTTCTAATAGCTGGTGTGAGGGGTTCCGAGGCCCAAAATGACGCGTCTTTTGTTTGAGCTTCTACTCGATTTTGATGGCATATTTGTAGGCCTCTCCCAAGGATGAGATGTCCAGAAACACAATTTTGACCTGGATGTATCTATGCATACCGCTGTGATACTTGAGCACCAAATTTCATTCAAAATATTTGATACCCAACTTGGTGCGAAGGTATGGAAACTATTTGTGAACTCGGGCACCACTTGGTCTCTTTCCTTCCACATCATGGTCCATTTTTTGTACAGGACGTTATAACTTCCAACGGGGTAGTATTGTCCCTTGATAACATCCCTAAAGGACTTCCATGTGAATGCAACTATAAATAATGAGGGATCCTTTGTTTCCTTTTGCTCATAGAAATTTTCCCACCAATATTTGACACGGGGGATGACTTTGAGGAGTGAAAAAGTAATCTTTTCTCTATTCGAGAAGTTATTGACAGAGAAATACCCTTCTAGAATATTCAACCATTTTTGTACGACATCTACGTCTATGTGACCTTCAAATATATGAATATCGAAGTTGATTTGTACCTTGAAGGGGGGCAATGCCTCCATTTGAGAAAGATGCATCATCTGTTGGTAGCCGCAGAAAGATTTGCACAAAACTATCCATCATCTCGTTCATCTGTTGCGTGAGGGATTCCTCAAGAAATATTTTGAAGGGATCTCTTGTCCCATCCTCTTTCTTTTATTATAAAATGAGATTTCGTTTGGGCATGCGGGAGATTTTTTCCTCAAGAGAAACAAGCTCAAGACCCAATTCTTTGTACCCTGACCTCGTTGGGGACAAACATTAAGAACGACAAGGAGCAGATTCCTCTGATAACACTGATCCAGAATATATTTTCATAATGAAATGAATACAAATTATTATCAAAAGATGCTTAACACAGAATAACAGATATACAATAAAATTGGTTTCTATTCAATAAGGAAACAAGATGAAACTGTAAAATGCAGCAAAAACAAGCTTGCTAGAATGGTGGCAGCTTATCTCTAATAAGATATGTGACATATGTGCTCATTCACAAGAAGATGATTTCAATGAGGCTTTGAAGGCCTTTTTACAATAAACATGAATGTCAAAAACCCTAGACATCCAAAAAAACTAACCCTAGGAGATGAAGTGCCAAAAGTCATGTGGGCCCTGTTTAGGTAAGTTAGTACAACAACTTCCCGGGGTCATTCTGATTGTGCAAAACCATAAAAAAACTTTGTTTAGGGCCTCAAAACAACCCCGCAAGTGAGGGACCCGACAACTAGGGAAAAAACTGTGAAACTAGAAAACTGCCAAAATGAGCCAGTTGGAATAGGTGGGAGGCCACCGAAACCCATCTGGATCAGAGGTTCAAGGTACTTTTGTTCTTCTCATGATCCAACTTTATTAGATTGTTCATTTCCTCTTTGATGAGATTGATATCCAATTTATTTTCAAGATAAGGCCAACTGTTAGTTAGTTTTTTTTCTAGCTCTTTAATCCTATCTCTCTTGTTGAGATTTGCTTCTACCTCTCCTTCCTAGGTTGATTGTTTTTTTTCCATTTATTGTATTATAGCCTAGATTTTATGTAAGTGACTCTCAAACCATAATATTCTATTTTCTATCCATATCTGAATATTGTGTTATAACAATCTAGATTTGCTATCAAGCATTGCTTCTAATTCTATTTGGAGTTTTCCTTCTCTCTCTTCTCTTATTTTTTCTAATGATTCTATATGTTCATAAATACTCTAGTGATTTTTCTAGGCCTCCCCTTATTACATTGAGGTTTTGGAATATGTAGTGAAATGATCATATTAACAAAGAAAATAAAGTAAAACAAGGAACTTATGCAGTTGATTTACGAACCATAGAAAACTACCCTTCAAATTTTAAACCTTATCTATGTTATGCTAGAGTTCATTGCAATTTTACCTCTATTCAAATTCACTATAGGTAACCTCCATTTAAATTTATGGAAAAGTTGAAAGGGATGAAAATGATAAATTTATGAATATTTAAACATTAAAGGAAGAAAATGATAAATTTAACAATATTGTAACATTAAAGAAAAATGTTGAAAATGAAAAACTTTTTTTATGATTTTCATTTTCACATTCCATTCATTGTTACTACATCTATTATTATTAGGATTTTTTCTAAAATAATAAAAATGCAAAAATATTTTTTAAATATTTTATATACACTTAAAATTATTGATTTTCTTAAATTTTTATAATTTTAGATATTTATGAATCTGAGTATTCAGAGAGATCAATCATATTCATGTTAAGTTTGAATTATTTAGCATGAAAAGAGATCAAATTTATTAGGATGTAATTTTTATAATTTAAATTCTATGTCAGAGATAATTTCATATTAAATGATATGAAATATACCTTTTTTTTTATATGTCACACCTTTATATATATATATAAAAAAAATTGATTACCAAATAAACCCTTAGATATGACACATTCCTTTCAAGGACAAATCACTTTTTTAATATAATAAAAATACAAATCACAATATTTAATATAATATTAAAAACCAAATGACTACTCCGTGTATGCACTTAGAACTAAACAAATACAACTGAGCCATTGAAAAAACCGTGCCAAACTATGTCTAGAGAGGTACACTCTTAATGGAAACTACCCTAGTTGATGAGTTTTTAATTATAGAAAGGTTTTGTATAAACATGATTTAGTATAAATTAAAGGTTAAGATTCAATTGATTAACTTTTTTATTTTAAAATAGAATTGTTAGTTATTATTGAGAATTATTAATATCAATTAAAATGATAATGATCATTACATTTATTATTGTGTCTTTATTATGTTTGGTTCTTTGCTACCGATCACTTTACTATGGATAGAAACCAAACAAGATCAAGAAGGGGGATTTTTTTTTTAATTGAATATACTATGGAAACCACTATCTTTATATTCTTATGTATAAGGCGAACTACATCTTATATAATTGAAGAAAAGATAAATTTTATTGTTATTTTCAAAATAATTAAAGGAAATTTAATAGTTTATTTATCATTTATAAGGAAATTTAATAGTTTATATAGTTTATTTATCATTTATAAGGAAATTTAATAGTTTATTTATCATTGATGTTGATTAAGTCTCTGAGGTGTAGGACAGTTGGTGACAAAGTGTGTTGTTAAGGCACTCCATGAAGTTAAAGTCACCAGTCCGAAACTTGTGGGAACAAAACATTTAGCCATGTTAAGGGTTGGTGTGGCTGAGGCCGTGTGCGATCCTCGGGTGATTTTGATGGCTTAGATGCTCCTGAGTCGCGGTTTCTTAGCCACATGCTAGTGCCGCATGTCACAGACAAACTACCAAACAAAAAAGAATCATTGATGTTGATTATTGGTATATATGTGTAAAAAATGAAATGTAAACAACTTATTGTAGGGTAATTCCAAAACAATTTGTAATAATTTATGCATTTGTATTTATAGAGTAGATATATTTATATTTATATTATAATAATATTTTAAATAAATTTTATAAAAATAATTTTTTCAAAGTAATTTATAATTTGTTTTAATACTATATAAATTTTCAAATCATTATGTTATCGTGAATGAAAATGAATTATGGATCATGCTAGGGTTAGGGTTCCAGTTCATCCCCTCATTCACTTGATCGGCCACCCTTGGAAGGGCAAGTCATTCTCCCAAGTGAGGGAGGTCCACAAGGAACCTCCTATAATCATGTCGCGGTGCAAGCCAACACATGTTGCAACTCTAGATGGTCGACCTTCGAACCACCCCCAAATTTGCATTCCCAACTTCTCCTCAAATGTTGAATCAAAGACAAGGAAATGTAAATTGATTCAGGGAACACTCAAACGAAGACAACGCACCCGCAGGCACTCGAGAAATGCATCCCTCGGGCACCTTTAGCACTGAATACATCATCGGATCTCCCAGAATAGAAGAACAGAAAAAATAAATGTGATATTACACCCTAGTCGGTAAATTCTTAGGGCTATAGCCCTTGAAAGGAAAGATAATCAAATGGATACAATAATGGTGGAAACCCAAAGGTCACTATGATGTACAGTTTGGCTCTAGTGGTTTCTTCACCATAATCCTACACAATATACAGGATAGGAACCACATATTTGATTGAGGGCCTTAATTTTTAACTCAGTTGGTCTCTTTTTGCGCTTCTCGATGGAAAATTTCAACCCTAAAACAAAGGATTTTGCACATGCACTAGTTTGGATTCGACTCTATTATGGGCCATAGGAGTTCTATCTAGAAGAAGTACTCTTGGGCATTGGAAATACCATTTGGGTATATGTAAAATCCTCAAAAGAAGCCAAGTAGAGAAAGTATACTTCATATGCTCGTATTTGTGTCTACCCGAATATCTCTAAGCCCCTACACAGTTCCATTTCCCTGGAATACCACAATGAGTATTGGTCTCAAACCATTGATTATGAGCAAATACCTTTTCACTGCAGGAAATTCCATTAGCACAAGCATATCTTCAGAGACTACCCCCTCAATGTGGTAAGCAAAGGAGAAAACCCTAAAAGAAGCAAAGCAAAGAATGGATTCATACCTGCAGCAGGAAGATGACGTCAGGTGTCCGGGAAAATAATCGCAAACACAACCGAGGAACCACCCTCCAACAACTCCTTTGATTCCCTACACAAAATACCAAAGAATATTGATGCTCCATAGGTCCCTCCTACGGCAAAGGCTCTTCATGGAAACATGGAAGGAAAAACAGTGGAAACCCTTTCGTGGAGAAAATTTCATCGATTCTTGCTTCTAGTACTAAGGACAATGAAATTTTAGATCTAGAAGATGGTGATGTGAAAATGGACATAGACAAGCAGGATCTTGCTGATATAGACATGGAGAATCTTGAAGAAGGCTACCACCACCAACAACTGTATACCATCCCTCCAGATCAGCTATGCAAAGTAAAAAAATTCTTCCTTAACTCTTCAGTGGGTTCCTCATCTAGATCGAGCTCAGGTCTAGGCATCCAAGGGATTCAATTGAAAGAGCAACGCAAGAATCTGAAAGACGAAAAGAAAAGGGGCAGAAAATCGACCAAGAAGCTCATACAAGAGATTGAACAATTCATAATTAAATCAAGTTAAATGCATGCCATTTCTGACATCGTTTCCCTCCTCCCCTCCCCATCCTCATTGTGAAGATCATCTCTTAGAATATCGAGGGACTCAATGGTCGTAGTAAGAAAAGGCTACTACTAGAATGGGTTATAGTGGAACAACCTGATATCATGTTTCTTCAAGAAACAAAATGTGAAATGGAAGAAATGGATTGAGTTCTCTCTCGGTGTTGGAAGCAAGGGAAAATGATTTGTATCGATGCAACAGGAATGATAGGAGTTCTGATCGTTCTCTGGAACGCAAGATCTGTGCTCATGGAAAAACTTTTCACCACCCAGTGGTCAACCTCAGCCAAATACAGGCTTATTAGTTCCAAAAATCCTGTCTTCCTCACAAATGTGTTTGGAATGGATTCTCCAAGGGACAAGACAACCTTCATTTGTAATCTGGAAGGGCTATCCACCATCACTACTGGTAGTCAATGGATATTGGGTGGATATTTTAATATGATCTACAATCTAGATGAGAAAAGAGGAGGAATACAAAAAGTTGAGGAGGAATAAGGGAACTTTCAAGCCTTAATTGACAAGTTGGGCCTCATCGACCTAGAAACATAAAATGGCCTCTACACGTTGTCAAAATGACGATCAATGTCCAAGTAGGTTGCGTGCTTCCACTATCACTTCCTCATTTCAGACTCCCTCATGATGGATGGAACAACCTTGGAAGCTAGCATCCTTGATGCCCTCGAGTCTAATCACTGGCCCATTGAAATATGGTTAGACATTCTGGATTCTCTGAGTCGCAATCCCTTCATATTTGAGCTATTTTGGTTCAATCACCTAGACTTCCAATCTATGGCCCCCATATGGTGGAATGAAGCGAGCATTCCTTTCGATTTCGAGATGTACCATTTCTAATAGAAACTTAAAAACTTGAAGCAATGACTCAAGCTATAGAACAAAAAAACCTTTGGAAACATCTTCGACGCCCAACAACAACTAAATGAGAAAATGAGGATCCTGCAGATCCAAATAAGAAATCATGGCATCACAAAGAAACTCACGGAGTAGGAAGGAATGATAAGTTAAAATTTGGGTGAAAGGCGATCTCAAGAGGAGATCCTTTGGAGACAAAACTCCAGGGTGCAATGACTAAATGAGGGCGATAGAAACACCAAGTTCTTTAATATATCTACTATTTAGCGAAGACATGTCAACCACATCTTGCACCTAGTTATGGAAGAAGGCCAAACTCTCCATTCTGACGACGACCCGGAAAAGAAATTGGTGTCCTTTTATCAAGATCTCTTGTCAGAGTCTTCAGGCAACCGATCTCTTTCCATTGTTAAAATCACTCATCACATCCCTTCCAAAATCACTCAGGAACATAGTGAAGTACTGATGAGACCTATCATGATTGAATAACTAGACTTGGTGCTTCAAGATACTCCAAAAGGAAAATCTCCTTGGTCGGATAGGTTCACGCCATATTTTTTCCATCACTATTGGCCCATGGTACATGAGGAAGTTTGGAAATCATTGAGGACTCCAGGCCTTCGGTTCAAGTCCTTCCTTCTCTCAATGCCACCTTTCTCACCCTTATCCCCAAGGAATAGCAAGTCGGTCACCCAAAACAATTCATGATGATAACTCTCTACAACACAATCTATAAGCTTCTAACAAAGGTGATCGCCCAATGCCTCAAACCTCTCCTTCCCTTCATGATTTCTCCCAAGAAGTAAGTATATGTGGAAGGAAGGAAAATATTGGACAATGTCATTCTAGTGCACGAATTCATACACTCACTTCAAAAGATTGAAACTCCAGGTATGCTGAAAAAGTTAGATCTTTCCAAAGCATTTGATAACCTAAGTTGGGCTTACATGCATTCTGTACTTTTCCCCTTTGGCTTTGATCCTACCTAGGTTGAATGGATTTTGATTTTAACCTCCTCTACCTTATTTTTTATCCTCATCAATGGTGTTCCCTCCTTCCCCTTCTCACCCACCTGAGGGATACGTCAAGGGGACCCCCTTTCACCCTTTCTTTTCATCACCATGGAGGAAGTCCTAAGCCAGTTTATACAAGACTCCATTGTAGACCTTTCTTTAGGTGGGTTACCCTTGCACGATATCGATCCTCCGATATCTTATAGTGAGTTCATTGATGATACCTTAATGATGGGCTCCCCCATGACCAAGAAGCACACAAAATCCTCCATATGCTTCAAACCTTCTTTGATGCCTCAAGAATGGATATAAATAAAGAAAAATCTCATATCTTGTTTTTTAACACCTTGGTCCATGTCCAAATTCATATAATGATGATCCCAGGTTTCACTCGCAACTCCCTTCTATCCAAATATCTTGGTATTCCTCTCCTACACAAAGCCCTTTGAAATAGCTCCTCGGAAATCCTTCTGACCTCACTTTCAAAAATATATTCTTCTTGGACTTTTTGCATGGTAAAACTCCCTAGTCACCTCATCCTCCTTAAGTAAGTCCTGCAATCCTTTCCAATCTACACCTTATCGGCCTTAGCCTCTCCAATCTTCATCCTCTCCATTAAAACCCTGCAAAGAAATTTTCTATGGTAGGGGTTAAAGACAGGGAAAAAAATGGCTCTGATTAGCTGGGAAAATGTTTGCAAACCAAAATCATAGGGAGGCCTTGGTCTAAGGGATCCAATGACTCTGAATAAATTCCTTAGTGAGAAAATTTGGTGGAGATGGCTCAAGTGCCCTGAATATATTTGGGCCAATATTTGGAGGAGGAAGTACGTGTCCAATGTTGTTGAAAATAACTTAATCAGATAAAACACAAATACTCCGGGGTCCTTAATTTGGACTATTTCCAAGTAGAACCATCTTTTGGTTTCCAATCACACCTTCTCAAAAGTTCATAACAAAAAAAAATATTTATTCTGAAATGACTCGTGGCATCAATTTCCCATTTTGGTGCATGATTCCCTGGTTGACACCTTCCTCATCATGACTACCCAAGTGATACTAATGAAAATATCATACACTATAAAGAGAATCCTCTTGACACCACCTAGAAAATATGGAAATCCTCCAAAAGTGATATCCACATTGCAGAGCACGTGGATCACCAACCCTGGTACAATCTAACCACTATCCGGAAAATACAAATACTTCACGGAGAGGACATTCTAAGATGGGTACATTCATAACAGGGCATATTTAATATCCAATAATCTTACAACATAAAGGCGGCCTACCACACTATACCCCACAAGAATATCTGGATGAAAATGTGGTCAACCAAACATTGGAAAAAAATTAGTACCTTCCTCTGGCTTGTGGCTCAAATAATTATTCTTACTTTGAATAATATCATGAAGTGAGGCTTCATAGGGCCATATATATTCCCTTTTTTTCTAGGGGAGGAGGAATCACAATCTCAATCTCTACCTCTATAGCTCACAATTCTGGGATCAATGCACCATAGTCATGCGCATCAAAGATCACAAGTGCAAGGGCCTCAAGGAAACAATTGAAAAATGGAGGGACACAACCTTCCACTCTCCCATACACAATCACATTTGGCAACTACTTCCTAGGTTCGTCCTTTGGCAACTTTGGAATGAGCAGAGAAAGTGTATCTTCCTAAAAACTCAACGGGACTGGAAAACTATCTAGACTCAAATTCATAGCAATATCAGAGAAACCATTAGTCTGCATTTGTGCAAAGAAATGAAATTGAAATGTTCTACACATGAGCATAAAATCTTGGAAAAATGGAATGTGACTCCAAATCCCTTTCTCAACAAGATTCCCCAGTGCTCCCAAACCAAAGGAAACCCCTATCATTGGTCTCCTCTTCCTGAAATATTTATCAAGTTAAACTTCGATGGTGCCTCTAAAGGAAATGGATTTTTTTTTTTACAATAACACCTATGGAGATGGAATTTTGAATACTTATATCCTTTGGTGGCCTCTGCAGAAGGGCCCTTCTTCTTTCTCGAGTGTGTGGTAGGGACATTTTTCTTTCTTGAGGATGTGTCTCTTCTCCTCCTCTCATTGTGAATAGGTATTTCTGTAGTGATGTATTTCTTTTTTGAAATTATTGTTTCAATTGTAAAGGATACCAACTATGGAAAAATCTCACAATGACTGATATCGAAGAAAAAATGAGAGATCTTTGATTAATAATGAAAAATGGATCATATGACACACACTCTATTATTCATGGATCATATGACACACTTTATATTATCCTTGTTCCTCTCGTGAAAATTGGGGGAAACCTCTTGAATTTATACGAAAAATAATTTTTATCCTTGATAAGCTCAAAATAATAAAATATGAATATTTTACCAAATCAATTTTAACCATTATTATTTTAATTTTTCCTTTTTTGGATAGTTTCAAAAGGAAAAAGTCATAAAAGTACTTTATAAATAAAATTAAATTTAGGAAAAGTGGTTTCTTAAGTTATTTTAGTGAAAAGGGATGTGAAAGTGGGTGTAAACATGGGATACCCATACTATATATGGTGTATTTTAGTGTTCCTACCAATTTAGGCTAGGTGAGCAATTTTTAGGCAATAACAATTTATTGAATAGTTATTCTTTTAATATTTCTAGTGTTTCCTTATGTTGTTTCTCTTTTATACAAAAATATAAGAGGTTCAAGACACTATATTTATTATCATGATCCAACTTGAATAGCTTATTCATTTTCTCTTTGATGGGATTTATATCCAATTTATTTTCAAGATAAGGCCAACTATTAGTTAGATTTTTTCCTAGCTCTTTAATCATATCTCTCCTCCTCAGATTTGATTCTACCTTTCCTTCCTCTGTTGATTGTTTTTTTTTTTCCATCTCTTGTATTCTAGCCTCGTTTTATGCAAGTGATTTTCAAACCCTACTATTCTATTTTTTATGCATATATAATTTTTTTTTATAACAATTTAGATTTGTTATCAAGCATTGCCTCTAACCCTCTTTGGAGTTTTCCTTATCTCTCTTCTCTTATTTTTTCTAGTGATTCTATATGTTCATAAATACTTTAGTGATTTTGCTAGACCTCCCTTGTTACATTGAGGTTTTGGAATATGTAGTGAAATGATCATATTGACAAAGAAAATAAAGTAAAAAAAGTAACTTATGCACCTTATTTATGAACATAGAAAATTACCCTTCAAATTTTAAACCTCATCTATGTATTTTACCTCTATTCCAATTCACCATAAGTAACCTCCATTTAAATTTATCGGAGATTAGAAAGGGATAAAAATGATATATTTAATAATATTGTGACATTAAATGAAAGGGTTGAAAATGATAAATTTAAGAATATTGTAGCATTAAAGAAAAGGGTTAGAAATGAACAACTCTTTTTATGATTTTTTTTAGATTTCTTACATTTCATTCATTTTTAAGTTGATTTTTAGAGTATATTATTACACTCCATCATAGGAAATTTTCTAAAATAATTAAAAATGAAAAATATTTTTTATAAATTTACATTAACATTATTGATTTTCTTAAATTTTTATTTTCATATATATATATATATATATATATATGAAAGTAAGCACTTAGAAGGATCAAATCTATTCATAAAATATACTAATATGTAATTTTTATCATTTAAATTTCATGTAAAATATCAATTCCATATTAAATAATAAAAAAACTATACTTTATTTTTTTTTATATGTCACATTTTGAAATATATATTTTTAAAATGTGTCTCTACATATAATAATAAATATAACTTTTCCTTTCTAAGTTAGTTTAACATAATATTAAATTAGTTTAACATATACATTTAATGTTATAAAGTAATAATATAATAATTAATTAATACCTTATTATAATGTATAAATTAAAGTATCAATACATTAATGTATAATGTAGTATTGTAACATGT
>JASDQU010371281.1:0-11132 GCA_032191745.1 Picea mariana | reverse complement strand
AAATAAAGAAGCCTTCCCCACAGGAAAAAGGCCCGGAGACGTAGGCAAACATTGTGCCGAACTCCGTTATCAACCTGCGTTCTTATGGTTTGTTGTTCTTTACTGTTTTCAGATCTGCATATGTGTATTTGACTGATATATAGTCCTCTTCTTTCCTCATTCTTACGTTAATTTCTCAAATGGTTAAAATATTCATGCAAGTTAAAACTCAACCATAATCATAAAAGATCCTGCATCGGATCACTAAATTAAGATATTAATACATTAATATATATTGTAATGTACAAATGTAAATTTAGTAATGTATTAATTAATAAATTAATGTTATTAATGTAATGAATTAATACAACACTAATACATTAAAAAGTATTATAATATTTAAAAATACATTAAAGTATTATATTATTTAAAGTAATAATAAGTTAATAAAGTATTTATACTCCATTAAAATAATACATAAATAGAATATTGATACATTAATAAAGTAATGTCATATTAAAAATGTAATACTATATTATACAAATAATATCTTATAATAATGTATTTATAAATAATTATAATGTATTAAAGTATAAATTAAAGTAATATATTAAAATATATTAACATATTGATGAATTGAAAGTTAATTAGTGCATTAATTGATTATTGTAATGTTCAAATGTAAAATAATTAGTGTAGTAATTAATTAATGTTAATAAGATAATACATTAATATTCGTCAGAAATGTGGTTGATGTAGGAAAATTTTCGTCATATTGCGATGTTGAAAAATATTCGTCACATTGTGATATTGAGAAATATTCATCAATTTGTGATGTTGGGAAATGTTCGTCAATTGCAATGTTGGGAAATATTCCTCGCAATGCGATGTGAGGAAATGTTTTGATATTGCAATGTTGAGAAATGTTCATCCCACATTGTTTTTACAAATATGAAAGCTTTAGGATCAGTACAATCAAATCAAATCATACGTGTATGACCTTAATTATTACTCATTGAATGTACAAAGGTATTTTATCCTAGATTTTTTGTTTTTTTTTAGATAATAGATTTCTAGGAACTTATAATAGGAGCATGAATATGATTTTTTCTATGCAAAATAATTGTATAAAAAATTAATGATATAAGTGTGAAAAATTTAATAATTTACTTGAAAATTGAAAAAACTTACATGTAATAAGAGTTATGAAAGTCCTTCATTTTTATAGAGTTATAGACCAATTTAATAATTGACATGAAAAAACTTATATACAATAAGAGTTATGAAAGTCCTTCATTTTATAGTGTTGAATTTTTTTTGTGAAGATGGATTTGGTGGTATTATATACGATAAGAGGTATGAAAGTCCTTGTTTTATTTTATAGATTTATGTTATTTTGTGAAGATAGATTTGGAGTATTTTTAAAAAAAATTAAAAGAAACAATACCAGTTATGAAAGTTTTTATTTTATAGAGTTGAATTGTTTTGTGAAGATGGATTTAGTGTTATTATATACAATAAGAGGTACGAAAGTACTTATTTTATTTTATAGATTTATGTTGTTTTGTAAAGATAAATTTAAAGTATTTTAAAAAAAATTAAAAGAAATTTATAAAAATTTAATAAAAAAATAAAGTAAAAATTTCTTAATCTAATTTACATGCCATCTTATCATGCTTATATTGCTCCAATGGTTTAATATCCCTTTGGGGGTTAAGAGGAAATCAAAGCTGGCATTCCTTAACCCCTATTCGGTTTAAGACTTACTAAAATTCAACCATTCTTAATTGAATTGCAAGTTCGCCTTTCATATTTTAGCACTCCATTTCTTTTTCCTTTTGTTTCAACTTTGTTTTACACATAGTAAATTTTGTTTCAATTTTGTTCTACACATAGTAAATAGATTAATTACCATGAGAATAACAAGATCTTAATAATATTGGCTTTTGTAATTCTATCAATCAAAGATTAAAATATCCCAGATTTTGATTCTTTCCCTACTCTCGGGTTCTTGAACCACACTTCTAAAACCCGGTTGGGTTTTAAAAATTAGGTTTTATTAATGGGACATGGAAATTAGAATTGGTCTCCCTCGAATGTATGGTTGGTCTTCTAGTTTTAAAAAACCTAACCGCACATGACAAGGAAATACGACAGTGACAAGAAACACTATAGTGACAAGCAAGAGTGAAAAGTAATATGCCAAAACAGTGAGAACCCTAGCCCAATCCTATGGCCAAAACATTGAAAAAAATTTTCCTGCTAAAGCATAGACCTGTGACCGACTTGCTAAAGCATAGACCTGTGACCGACTTCCTGCATAATGACGTCCAAATCCACTTTCTTTTCGGCCTCGGCTCCATGGTAAACTTTCTTGCAGAATAACACCAAATTCCACTTGCTTTTAGGCATAAAATAAATTGTTGATACTAAAAACGATAGACATGACATAGCCTTATTAATTAAAACACTAACATCCAAACCATCTCGAAACGAAAATATTAGCATGCCTGGTTAATTGAAACTCCCAGGCAGATCCTGACATGCCTCACATCGAGGCGGCACACACAACCACCCGACCACGCACCCACCCACTACCAGTAAAAAAAGTATTTAAATGATATTCATAAAAGTCATATACTTGACTAATTGAAACATCTACCTGGATCCAGGCATGCACACCCAAGCTTCCACAAGCACCCACCCACTAACAGTGTAAAAATATATATTCAAAGGATATTTATAAAACACATATAGATGGTTAATTGAAACATTTACATGCATTCTTGAATTCAATGCTCGAAATCACCGTATTTCAAAGAATATTCTAATTATATAAAAAAATTTCCATTAAAATCCCATCTGTAAAGCTGATTATTTTTAGCCATTTCCAATAGATATAAGCTTATCTATTTAATAAAATGGCATTAAGAATGTGATCTGATATTATTATGTTATGTTTCGACATGCACAAAACTTAATACATAAACTCATAACTTTTAATTCAAAGATATCATATAGTGTACATAAAAACCACATGTATAATTAAAAAATTATTAATTGTGACAGTTTTCAATAGGTGAAATTTTATAGGTCCAAATCACCAACCATTAGAATTTTTAGTGGTTTTACACTTACAATGTAACCAGATTTAAAAAAACGTTAAACTCAAAGGTCTAACCATGCACTAGTGAAATGCATGACACTTCATTTTTTGAACTTCAGTAAGCCATTCGAGTTCTTCGTCACCATGAAACCTTAAAAGGTTGGACATTTAGAATCTAGATTTATGCCTTGCAATATTAGCGCATTCCCATACATCTTCACGAAAAAGTCCTACATAGCACTGAGCTTTGTTTTTTATATGATAAACCCATAATCTGTTTATTTTTATATGATAAACCCATAATCTGTTGTTACTGCCAATGCATATCGAGTCTCCTCCCGCAAACAGATAGATATTGTTAGAGGATACCAGATGAAATGATGTCGTAATGGTTTTAATCCATGTGTGGTTGCGTTTACCCTGAATGTCCAATTTCCACATCTCTCATTTCTGTGGATTATGATTATTTACACATATACACAAGCTTATTTTTCAAGCTCTGCCATGCATAGCGGTTTGGAGCACCGATGATCCAACTAGAGGCTCCTCCCACTTCTTGTTTTCCACTTCTAACAACACAATGCCAGAATAATTTAATAATTTAGAAAAATTTAATAATTTACTTGAAAATTGAAGAAACTTATATACAATAAGAATTATGAAAGTCATTCATTTTATAGAGTTGCAGACAAATTTAATAATCGACTTGAAAAAACTTATATACAGTAAGAGTTATGAAAGTCCTTCTTATAGAGTTGAATTGTTTTGTGAAGATGAATTTGGTGGTATTATATACAATAAGAGGTATGAAACTCCTTGTTTTATTTTTTAGATTTATGTTGGAGTGTGAAAATGGATTTGGACTATTTTTAAAAGAATTTAGAAGAAATTTATAAAAATTTAATAAAAGAATTAAGTAAATATTTCTTAATTTAATTTACATGTCATCTTATCTTGCTCCAGTGGTTTAATATCCCTTTGGGGGTTAAGGGGCACTCAGCTTCGGCATTCCTTAAATCCTATTTGGGATAAGAGCTACTAAAATTCGACCATTTTTAACCAGATTGCAAGTTAGCCTTTCATATTTTAGCACTCCAGTTCTTTTTGTTTCAACTTTGTTCTTCAGTATATTTTTTTTCAATTTTTTTATGTACATAGTAAATAGATTAATTACCATGAAAAGAACAAGATCTTAGTAATAATGGCCTTTGTAATTCTATCAAAGATTAAAATATCCCAGATTTTGATTTTTTCCATACTCTCGAGTTTTTGAACCACACATCTAGAACCCAACCGAGTTTTAAAATTTAAGTTTTATTATTATTGGGACATGAAAATTAGAATTAGCCTCCCTCAAATGTATGACTGATCTTCTAGTTTTAAAGAACCTAGCCGCACATGACAAGGAAATACGATAGTGACAAGCAACACTACAGTGGCAAGAAAGAGTGAAAACGATTATGCCAAAATAGTGAGAACCCTCACCATGACCGCAATCCTAAGGCCAAAACATTAAAAACAAATTCCTTCCAAAGCATATACCTCAGATCGACTTCATGCATAATGACGTCCAACTCCACTTGCTTTTCAGCCTCTGCTCCATGATAAACTTTCTTGCAGAATGACATCTAATTCCACTTGCTTTTAGGCATAAAATAAATTGTTGATACTAAAAAAGATAGACATGAGATAACTTCATTAATTAAAACACTAAAATCCAAACCTTGTTGAAACGAAAACATTAGCGTGCCTGGTTAATTGAAACACCCAGGCGGATCTTGGCATGCCTCACATCGAGGCGGCACACACATCCACCCGGTCACGCACCCTCCCACTACCAGTATAAAAATTATTTAAATGATATTTAAAAAAGAATATACTTGACTAATTGAAACATCTAGGCGGATCTAGGCAGGCACACCCACGCTGCCACAAGCACCCACCAACTAACAGTGTAAATATATATATTTAAAGGATATTTATAAAACTCATATGCATGGTTAATTGAAACATCTACATTGATTCTTGAAGTTAATGTTTGAAAATCATAGTCTTTCTTAGAATATTCTAACTATATAAAATATTTTTCATTAAAATCTCATTTGTAATTAAAATCTTATTAATTATGGCCATTTCTAATAAGTATAAGTTTATCTATGTAATAAAATGGCATTAATAATGTGATTGGATATTAATATATTAATCAAATTAATCATTTTTAATGATAAAGTGTTATGTTTCAACATGCACATAACTTAATAGGTAAAATCATAGCCTTTAATTTATTGTGATTAGGAAATATATTTCAAAGATTTCATATAATGTACATAAAAATCACATGTATAATTAGAATATTATCAATTCTGGAACTTTTGAATAGGCGAAAGTTTTTAGGTCCAAATCACCAACGAGTATATTTTTTAAGTGGTTTTACAGTTACAATGTAACCAATTTTTTTAAAAATCTTAAACTCAAAGGCCTAACCATACACTAGTTAAATGCATGACAATTCATTTTTTGAACTTCACTAATCCATTGGAGTTTTTGGTCACCATGAAACCTTAAAAGGTTGAGCATGTAGAATGTACATTTATGCTTTGCATCATTATTGCATTCCCATAGCACTGAGTTTTTTTTTTTTTATGATAAACCCATAATCTTTTTATTTTTATTTGATAAACCAGTAATTTGTTGTTATTGAAAGGAGATGTGCTAAATAAAAAAATATGTCTATATACACCTTTCTTAAATTAGAATGTTGCATGCTAAATTATTTATTAAAAATATAATAATTGTGTAAAAGAAAGATAAAATTTAATGAATTTAAACTAAAAAAAAGTTTAAAATATATCAGCAAGCATTTTTTTCTTATATCACCTAAGCTAAGATCATCACACATAATTAATAAAATTAGTAGTTACAAAGATTAACATATTACTATAGAGTGAAGAACTTGTTTGCATAAATAGAAATATGAGTTGGATTAGATATTGTTATAAGTAATCATCCACTTATGAGATTGTTATTAATTTTTTAATTCTTTGACATGATTAGATAATAGGTAGATAAATTTGATAATGTAACTTTATTCATAACCATATGAATAATGACTATACAATTATTTCCTCATATTCCAAAATAGGATGATATTTGAATCTAATGTCATTATTTTTCTTTTATACAATATTGATTTAACTTTATTTGTATTCTATTTTATTAATATTCATAATAAGTTAGTTTATTTTTTGTAGATTTTATAATTATTAGTTTTCTACTACTTTTTTGGTTGTAATTATTAATATATGTGTGTGTATTACTGGATATTTTCTAAAATGTATTTTGATGAACTAAGATATACTTGAAGGAAAATAAAAACTGATTATTGAATTACTAATGAGCAAAAAAATAATAATTTTTGACACAATGATAATCATGATTATAATTGAATTTAAAAATAGTTGAGACCAAAACTTTAATGTATATAGTTACCATGACTAATAATTTGCAAACCAAATATATAATTACCGTGACCATGAGTTTACAATCAAAATAGTTGCAATGTAAGTAGTGCTTTAAAAGGTACCAAAACTAGTCTCATCTAAAAATTTGAGTAATCCACTTCACATGGTGTACATGTATATGCCATTGGAGGGGTTAATCTCTAAATTTACATTCACTCTGCATGCATAAAAAAAATTTCATTCGCTCTACATGCATCCAATTGCAATTTCCATTTGTCCACCTGCTTCACGGTAGTGCAAATTGAATTAGTGATTCAAATTATTGTTAAAGAGATCACAACTAGTGGGAGAGGGATAAGGAAACTATGAAACATCCATGGGAGTTATAGAGATACTTTGGTTGAGTTAAATACATAGGAGGAGACTCCTAAAATATATTAGAAGATGAGAAAATTGGAGATGGAAAAAAAAAGGCTAAAAAGCCACATCCAACAAGATTGAATAATAAGAGATAACAAAGATTGTGTAGTGGAATGGTGATAAACTCACATTATATTAAAAATTTAGTTAAAAGAATGTTAAAAAAGACACATTACAAGTTCATTAAGAAAATATTATGAAAATATAATTGCACTTCACATGGAATTATTCCCTTTACATGAATTTAATGATCTCAATAAATGGATGTCTTATTTATCTAAGATCAAAACTCCAAACTTAGGTTATCTATGTTTGAAAAAGAATTGCATTGTGTGTTTAGTAATTAAAACTCAAAACTTAGGTATAATCTAAGATTGAAAAATCACATTCTATTAGAGCTCGACCAAAAGACATCGGAATTTTTTTTATTTTGTCAAGCATGTGTACAACATTGGACAACAAGAAAAATATTTGTAGTCAAAGGAAAATGAATGGATGGTCAACAATGAATTTAATGCTATAGTCATTGCCTTAGCAAGGACTACTAAACTAATTTCATCAATCTAGGTCTCCAACAATGAATTATGGATGCAAGTAAGTGTTGGGCTCATAAAAGTATATTGTAGTAATGGCTTGGAGGTTTTCATGGAGCTTTGCAACCTTGAAAAAATAAATATAGCTATTACATTAAAATATTTATGCTCTAGGCATTGTAACCTTGAAAAAATAAATATAACTAGGACATTAAAACATTTGTGCTCTGGGCTTGGTAACCTCAAGAAAATAAAAATAACTACTACATTAAAGCTTTTCTACCCTAGGATTTCTAACGTCTAAAAAATAAATATAACTACTATATTAAAAAAAATTGTAAGAGGCTTTATCACCTCAAAAAAATAAATATAACTACTACATTAAAGTATTTATGTATGAGACTTTATAACAACACAAAAATAAATATAACTAGTACATTAAAACATTTTTCTCTTTAAAAAATAAATACATTAACACATTTTTACTCTAGACTTTTTCACATGGAAAAATAAATATAACTATTAAGTTATAACTACTATATTAAAACATTTTTATTAAAGGCTTTATAACTTCTAAAACTTAAATAAAATATATATATATATAACTACTACATTAAATTTTTTATAAAAAGGGATATAAACAACCTTGCTACTAATTTTACTTATTCTTCATTAACTCACTAATTTTTAAATATAAGTTTACCATGACTCCATTATTTTACCTCATTAGCTCTCTCATCTTTCAATCCCTAATTTTTTTATATTAAAAACTCAATAATACACCTTAAAATAGTAAGAATTTAGCAAACAAATACACATACCCTTACATGAACCCAATGAATAAAACGTATTTGTATTTCTTCCATGTATGAGATAAATATCTATTTATACCTTTTCAAAAATGATCTAGCAAATTAATTAAATATACTGCTAATGAAAATCGACCATCCTTCAAGTAAAATTATGTGGCCATTTCGAATCAGCAAACTGGATGAAATGATACCTCCTTGCCCAATTCAAAATTGTTAAACTGGGCAGGATGAAATGATACCATTATCATTTATATGATGTTCCGAAATCCTTATGGTAGGAAATGTTGGACTGACTACTTCAAGAAGAGATTGTACCTGACGACTAATTTCTTGCACAATTTCCACAATATCATGCAACATTGTCACTATCCGTTGATTGCGACATGATAATTATTCTATAGGTTGCTGATCCACTGGTTCTTCTATAGCCATATGAGGAGCATGAGTACATTGGTTTTCTTCATTGGCTCTCTCAATAGCTTCTTCTGTCGCCAATTGATTCTCAGGAACAAGAGGCAATGGAACAATATCTGGATGGGGTGTTCCGTTATCATAGGTTGTTGTGTATTCAAATCTTCTGTTGTTATCCATAAGAGCTCGTATCTCATGGGTAGTTCGTTGTTGGACTTCAACAATAGAGTGTAGCCTTGCTACTAACTCATGTACTCGATTAAGATGAGTAGCTTGAATTTCTTGCATCTATTTATCACTCGCTATCTCGATAGCCAGTTGATTCTCAGGAATAAGAGGCAATGCATCCTCTACTACAATATCTTTTCATTCATGATGAATTTCTTGCATGTCATTATGAAAGACATGATAATCTAGATGGGTTACACTTCTACTGGGTAGTGAGAAAGGTTTTGAACTTCTTTGACCATCATCAATTATACTTCTACTTTGTCGTTCTAACCTTCTTTCATGTTGCCCTTCCATTTCTGTATACCAAAAATAAAATGGCCAAAGAATATTGGACTAGATTGGTGATCACAAGTGTCTAATTCATTCAGTAAACTTTCTATTGACTAAATGACAAGGCAAGACAACAAAAGATGTCCTTATCTATAAATTTTCTCATATATATAGCTAAAAAGAGTCCTTATTCTAAGGACCTTTTTCGGTTATCTTTTTTAGATCACTTTTACCTAAAATCAATTAAAATGTAAGTCAATAAAACAAACAACCAAATATATTTTCCTATTAATATTTTTTATATTTTAATATCAAAAATATTTTGATATTAGTATATTTTATATTTAAATATTAATGTAGCATGTATTAAGCCATATTTCAAGATGTAATGGATTGAATTAAGCATAAACATCAAGATGTACCAGATTGTATAACTTGGGTAGGCCAAATGGTTATAACGATGTGTTTCCTCATGGAGGGTTATATGTTCAAATCCATAAGGAGTAGAGCGAAGTACACTACATAGGCATACATACCTTACCCCCCTCTATATGTCAAGTTGTGACCTCTTAGGAGGAAACACTTGTTTTTAATCATTAGGCTCACTCAGAGGTATAACTATAACTATAATAACTATAATAATAATTAAGTAAAAAGGAGACTATGATAATTTTATAAATCTAGAATAACATAAACAAATATAGATCTTTCTTAACACCATATCTTTTAAGCATTGAAATTGCATGTGTGCTTCTTTTGATCGCTTTTGGTATTTACTAGATCAAGGGTTAATATGAATATATGTAGGTGTACTTTAAATGAAGCCATCCACCTCACTAGAAAATAAAAAATCATTAAATGCATGTAGAGGTTAGTTGGAAGATGGAAGTATGCTCATGTAATTATCATAGTCTAAGTATAATCATTATGGGGATCTATAAGAGTACTTCCTTCTTGTATCAAAAGTAAATTCAACCATCATTTCTCTCAACTCTCATTTTAGTATATTCAACATATCATTTTCCAATCAACATTCCTCTCTTATGTTATGATCATATTTTTTTTATCTTTTTTTATTTATGGAGAATGCATAAAACCATAGTTGTTTTTTCCTTGAAATTGGTAAGATAATCTCATGAAATTGTGGTTTATAAGATCTTGAACAAGTTGGGGAATGTTTTGTTAAAAATGTGAGAGGAAATGTGGTGGTGTTTAGGGAAGAGCATGGATCCATAGGTAACATAGGTAACACAGGTAACCAACGCACAAAATATTTCTCATAGGTAACAAAGGAAGCCATTGAATCCATGAGTCACACCTCTCCATACGTCACACATACCTTCAACAGTAATCTCCTAACTTTCCTGTGAATCACAACACACATGTACTTTTCCCATTCTTTTAACGTTCTGTAACCATTTGTTTTTGTTGCCAATGCAGTCCTAACCTGGGCATGGTCATTTTCTTTCATATGTTCCATAACCATTTTCTATTATTTCCATCACCTGTGCATGTTTCTGGTTGACTAGAGAGTTGGATTAAAGAGGTAGGTTGTGAGGCCCGTGGATTGAAGAAGTAGGTTGTCAGGCCTGTGAGAAACTCTTTCCAGGTGAGAGAGTTTGTTGGGAAAGTGATTTCCTGAGGGAGACCAATTGCAACTATAGTGCTCTAATAATTCTTATCTGGTATGTTGTTGAATCCCTAGAAGGGAAGTGGGGCAATCAAAGAACTATGTAGCAGAGAAGGGAATGAGAGGTTGTAGGATGTTAGTGTGAGCTGGTCCATGGAGTGAAATCCTTCCTCTTGATTATGCAACTTCCTATTATCTCAGCCTAACCTAGGAATCTCTTTACCCGGGTTGAGTTTAGTTCGAGCTCGGTGGTGACCCACTGCTGAGAGTGATGAGAAG
>JASDQU010371280.1:97183-110841 GCA_032191745.1 Picea mariana | reverse complement strand
TTCTATTAACTTCAAAATTTGTTTTACATGTTACATAGAAGGAAGATGTACTTCCTCTTTGATCAACACCAACTGATCAGGATGCACCCACACCCTGGTTTACTAGCACCAACTGGTAGGAGGCTACGACCCCCTGTTTAGTCATCTATAACTGACAAGGAAGCACCAACTCCCTCTGCAAGCACCAACCTGCCCTTGCACCACCCAACTACCCTTAATGCATAGTGTTGGGGCTCAGAAATGTCCTATTCTCATCCACCTTTCCCTTCATCCTTATTCACATTTCATCACCCCATTAACCTTTCACGATATCATTTCCATAAATATACTTGGGTTTCACCTTATTGTTCTCCACTTTATTCATTTTAGTATTTAAAAGTAATTTGTGATTAAATGTTNTGAGAGATATGTGTGAGGATTTAAAGGGATTATATTTTGTAATAATGGAAAATAGGTTGAGAGAATAGTGGATCTGTAATAATGAGATGGTTATCTTATCTTCAAGGATCTCATGTGTTGTTGTGCCATTTAACTCTTCACTTGTTGTATTTTCTTTTCCTTCATGTAGTTCTCCATTTCTAGATTAATTTCCTTTACGCAATTTCCCATTCTTAGAGTAATTTCATTTACGCAACTAGATTAATCATTCAATTCCAGTCGTGTGTTAGATTAATGATTCAATTTCAGTCATAGCTTAAACATTAGATTAGACTAGTCTCACTTCAATCTTGCATATACTTTGCGTGTGCTTCATTAGTTTAGGACCCCCGAGTTGACAAATTAGATAGTTGGGTAAATACTACAATGCAATTAATTCAACATTAGTTCGGCCCAATGTAACGATTGTTGTTCCTTTTGCAAGTCCTGTTGTTCCTTTGAATAGAACAACTGTCGTTCCCTTTATGATTGTTGTTCCTTTACAGGTGTTGCATCTCTAGAGGTTGGGTATTGAAAATGGAAGGTAAGAACCTACGTAGGCAACAAGTAAAACGCTTGTGCCAACTCCTACCTTTGGTTGATGCATAGAGGTTGTTTTTAAGACATCTTTAGAGCCCAACACATAGGTATTATCTTTTCTTTCTGGAATCTGCTTCAGCTTTTGATCTTCTGATATGGAATACAGAGACACATTCTTGTCACCACTTTTTCTCGTTTATATACTCTTCAAACGGGTGTGAAATTTAAAACATCGTGTCCCTTTATTTGAACCATTGTACCTTTTCATTTAAAATGATAAACTAAAATTTAATTAATATCATTTTCCCTTTTTATTCTTTATTCATATTTTCATGATTTATTCTCTTTTAATCATGACTGTGTATTGGTTCATTTTACCGTGAAGGTTTTTTCATAAATTGATCATAGTCATGGATCAATTTAATCCTTTATACTCGATATAAGATCTCTTTTACCTCACAAAGACTAGATTCCGTGGAGGCGATTCCTTCAAGCTATTTCACATGAACGTGCATTACCGAACCACTGGCTCAGCAATTTCAGCAATGCATTACACTCAACAATGTCAAACCTCTTTACCATATGACCAATTGTGGTGACTTCACACTTTAGGCAATTATACCAAATGATCATTTGAGCACTTCTTAGTTCAACGCCCACGATTCATCCTCCTGACGAGATAGATGTTTGATGGGGTTTCGACGTTTAGATATTCGAGTCTTTGTGACTTCACACTTTACTAAACTCATGATCACGAAATCGCCAAAACATTCAGACGTTTCAAATTCCCCATTGAGATGGACGATTGACAGGGTTTCGACGTTTTAGGTATTCAAATATTTGTGACTTCCACTTTCAGAATTCCCGATTAGGATATCGCTGAAATGATAGGATGACTCACATTTGTTTTGCAAAGATAGATCAATGGTTTATATTTGATCCTTACATTTATTAATCCGACGGCTAGGGCTTAATCAAGCGTTGAGATGGATGGCTGCCAAGATTTAAGAATATTGGGTGAGTGCTGTGGCGAAAACTCCCGGTATTGCATCACCAAAATGATCAGATGGTTCACATATGATCTCTCCAAAATGATCAGATGGTTCGAGTTTTATTTCACGGAAATAGATCGACGGTCCATAGCCTTGGTGATTCGACGACTGACAGGGTTTCAACATTCCTCTGAAAAAAGGGGGGTCGATGCTCCAACTCCCGGTATCCGAAATGCCACTCTCGTCAGATCGACGATCCACGTCGCTCCTCCTTTGCTTTGAATCTAACGGTCCATATCGCTCCTCCTCCTGAGCTTTTGGAGTTTCGACTTTCAAGGTTTTGAAGAAACCTCATCGCTGATCTTATGCCACGCTTATCCTATCCTTCCACTTTGATATGATCCGACAACTGCTGAGGCTCTCAAAGCAGATCAATGGTCGACAACTTCCTTCATGCATCTATGCTGGATCTAATGACCCATGGCTATTTGTTCCTGTTGTCTCTAGCAATCTCTACCGTCCATCGAGATTATCGATGGCTCCTTTCTCTGAAATCGACGTCAACCCTTCTGAGCTTAACTCGACTCTCATCCTTCATCTGATCTCTTTCAAGCATCTATCCCTCCTGAGCTTGATTCATATGAACATTTTTGATCCTATCGTGACCAACAATAATAACGAATTTCTTCTGCTACCTGATATATTGTGCAATGCACTCTTCCTATTCTCTCTTCCTCCCGAGATTGCGTTATCATCCTCTTCACATTGTTTGACATATTCTTCTTAACTGACATGCTTGTTGACATCAATGAAAATATCAACTGTGGTAATTCATCATCCATTCGACTATTGACATCAATGACAATCTGTCCAACAATCTCCCCCTTTGTCATTGAAGGAACCACACTAACTTCATATTGAAAGCTCCCCTTGTGATGATGCTTTCCTCTTATGAGGCTTTTCTTTTTATGAAGTTTCTCTCCCCCTTTGACATCAATGGCAAAGGGTTTCTCCTATGATCTGTCTGTATAATTACTTTTATGATCACTGGTAACACCTCCTGCAATCACACTTTTTCTGTCATAACTAAATGACTCCTTCTGTCGTTGATTGCTATCTCCCCCTAAATAGGTGCCAACTGATGCATTATTATCTCGAGAGATTTAGGTAGGAAGAAGGATTACTCCCAATTTTTTCTTGAGATATTCAAATACATCTCTTCTTAAGGGTTTTGTAAAAATATCTTGCCACCTGTTCTTGTGTTGGAACATATTCCAATTTAATGTTCTTATTTTCAATGTGATCTCTTAGATAGTGGTACATTATGGGAATGTGTTTCAATTTTGAGTGTTGAACAAGGTTCTTAGAGAGACTTATCGCGCTTGTATTATCACAATGGATAGTTGTGGGTTCTTTAAATACTATTTTGATGTCTTGTAGAGTTTGTTTCATCCATTCCACTTGTGTGAAACATTCTGCTGCTGGAATATACTCAGATTCAGTGCTAGATAGAGAAATTGAGGATTGTTTCTTGATTATCCAAGCAACTAGTGATTCTCCCAAAAATAATGCTCCTCCACTCGTACGTTTTCTGTCATCTACACTTCCTGCCCAATCAACATCTGAATAGGATTTTAATGTAAATGAGTCCTTGCTAGGGTACCACAAACCAAGATCTATGGTTCCTTTCAAATGTCTAAAGATTCTTTTTACAACTTGAAGATGGTTCTCCTTAGGTTCTGCTTGGAATATAGCCACCATCCCAACATCTTGCTTGACATCAGGTCTGTAAGCTGTTACATAGAGAAAACTGCCAATCATTGATCTATAGTGTTTTGGATATACAACTTTGGACTCATCAATCTTTCTTAGTTTGCATCCAACTGTCATAGGTGTACTAACAGGTTTGCAATCCTCTAACTGGAATCTCTTAAGGATATCCTTAACATATTTAGACTGATGGATAAAGACTCCCTTTTTGGACTGTATTATTTGAAATTCAAGGAAGAAATTTAGTTCACCAAGCATAGACATTTCAAATTCTTGCTGCATCATCTTAGCAAAGTCTTCACTCATTTTTATATTATTATTACCAAATATGATATCATCAACATACACTTCCACAATGATCAAGTTATTACCATCAATTTTTCAATAAAGATTGTTGTCTGTTGATCCCCTTTTGAGGCCTTGTTTTTGTAAATAAGAGTTTAGCCTTGCATACCATGCTCTGGGTGCTTGTTTTAATCCATAGAGTGCCTTATTTAATTTACAAACATAGTCTCTTTTATTGGTTATTTGGAACCCATCTGGTTGCTCAATATAGACTTCCTCTTCTAAATTTCCATTGAGAAATGATGATTTAACATACATTTGGTACAGTTTAAATTTTCTGTAGCTGGAAAAAGCTAAGAACATCCTAATTGCCTCTAATCTGGCTATAGGTGCAAATATTTCTTCATAGTCTACTCCTTCAACCTGATCATAACCTTTGCATACTATTCTGGATTTGTTCCTGATTACTTTCCCATCTTCATTCATTTTATTTTTATATACCCATTTAGTTCCAATGGCATTTTTATCTTTTGGTATAGGAACTAGTTCCCAAGTTTGATTTCTTTCAATTTGATCCAATTTTTCATTCATAGCTTTAACCCAGTTCTCGTCTTTGCATGCCTCTTTGGTTGAACTTGGCTCAATATGTGACAACAATGATAATTCTGTTTGATACAATAGTTGTCTTCTTGTTTTCACTCCATCATTCATATCTTCAATAATCAGTTCTTCGAGATGATTTTTTTGAATAATTCTTGAGGGTGTCTTTGTATCTCTTCTTCGGAATTCTTCTCTTGTATCTCCATCTTCACTATCTTCTTCACTTTCACTAGTATCCATATCATCTTCTTCCCTTTCTTTTTCATTCTCTTCTACTTCTTCTATTCGTGTGCCAAATGTCTCATCATCATCTTCATCATTATTTTTAGATATGGTCTCTTGATTTTTGATCCTTATCATTTTTAGATCATCCACCTTAACATCTGCACTTTCAACAATATTATGTGATCTAAGATTGTAGCATCTATATTCCTTCTTGTTTGAAGCATATCCAAGAAAAATACCTTCATCAGATCTGGCATCAAATTTTCCAAGACTCTCATCTAATCTTTTGATGTAACATCTACTTCCAAAGACTTTGAAGTATTCACTGATGGAGCTCTTCCAAACCATAGTTCATAAGGAGTTTTATCACTATTAACTCTTAGCTGACCTCTGTTCAATATGTATATAGTTGTGCTAACAACTTCCCTCCAATATCCATCTGAAAATTTTGCTTCATTGAGCATAGTCCTTGCAACCTCCTGAACTGTTATGTTCTTTCTTTTAGCAATCCCATTTTGTTCAGGTGTCCTAGCAACAGAGAATTGTCTTTTTATTCCATGAGTTTCACAGAAGACATCAAACTCTTTTGAGGTGAATTCACCACCATTTTCTGATCTAAGACATTTTATTTTTGTCTCCCTTTCATTTTCAACAAGGGTTTTAAAGGCTTTGAATTTGTTGATTGCTTCTGATTTTTCTTTGAGAAAACATATCCAACTCATTCTAGTAAAGTCATCAATGAAAAACATGAATTAATAGTCTCCTTGTAGACTCTTGATTCTCGTAGGTCCACATAGGTCAGTGTGAACAAGATCTAAAGGTTTAGAGGTTGTGTATTCTTTTGTTTTGAACCTTACCCTAGTTTGCTTCCCTAGTTGACAGTGTCTACACATAGCATTTGAGGGTTTTATGATTTTTGGCAAGTTTCTTACTGCACCAAGGTTGTTGACCTTCACAAGATTGTCAAAGTTAATATGCCCCAACCTCCTATGCCATAGCCAACTTTCAGCTACATAATTTATATGACACTCCTCATTCAATTTTGCATCTAGTATATATACATTTTCAGGAGTTCTAGGAGAAGTACCAACTAATTTTCCCGTGTCTTCTCTCCTAATATCACATTTTTGGGAATCAAAGATGAAGAAGTATCCCTGATCATAGGTTTGACTGACACTTAAAAAGCTAGGCTTCAATTTATCGACAAGTAGTACATTTCTAGATTTGTCTTTTCCCAAGCTCACAGTGCCTTTCCCATGTATGTTACTTGAAGCATTATCACCATATGTAAATTTACCTTTTTGTTTCTTTAAGTCTAAAAACGTGTCTTTGTTACCTATCATATGTTTCGAGCATCCATTGTCAACATACCAGAGATCCTTTTCATCTTGAGTTTTTAGGGAAATAAGACATTCTCTTTTTGATGTTTTTACTCTCCAAAGTTTCTTCTGCTCTCCAATGAACTTGGGTTGTTCTAAGACTTCCATTAGTTTGCAATTAATGGATTTATGTCCACGATTATGACATCTGAAGAATTGTAAGTCCCCTTCTTGTAGAGGTTCAAAGGAGTTATAATTTCTTCTTTTAACTCGATTTGCTGCTTGTTTATCCTTAAGGATATAATTCATAACCTTCAAATTTATCTTTCTATATGCTCTACAATTTATAGCTTTGTGTCCACAATTAGAGAATGCAAAGCAATAACCAAGAAAAATGCGAGGATACCTATTTTGGTAAAACTTCTTTGGTATTGTCTTGCCTTCTTTCCTGATGGGTGGAGGTAATCTTCTAGAGTTCTGATAATTACTTATCTTCTCTTCATTTTTCTTCTTGAATGTACTATGAAGAACATCTGCATAAGATTTTGAGTTAACATGGCTTTCCTTTTGAGAATAACCTATTCCATTTTTATTTCCAGAATCCCTTTACGTTTTAATAATCTTATCTAACATTTTAGAGCTATTTTCAGATTTTGTTTGAATGATTTCTGTATCCAGCTCCTTTTTCAGATGAACTATTTAGGCCTCCATCTTTTCAACAGTTATTTGTTTTTCTTCAAGAGACTTTTCCAAACTTTCTTCAATCTTATTTGCTTCTAAGATTTTTTTTTTTCAGATTGTTCATAAGTTTTTTTATCTCCTTTTCTTCTTGTTCATATTTGTCTTTCTATTCAACTACAAAAATTTTCAATTGTCTATATCTGGTTTTGTATTTTATTAATTCATCTAAGGCACTGAGAAGTTATTCCTCCATATTAACTTCTGCTTCATATTCTAACTCTTTCTCATGTTTAATTTTTTCTATTTCATTAGATTCTTCAATACCTAATAAAATGACTTCATCATCATCAGATTCATCGTTGTCACTAGACTGTGATGAGCTGTTGTCTTCTTCTTTTGAGTAGAAATTCTTTTTCCCTCTCTATAAATTTTTCTTGTAGTTGGGTTTTTCCTTTTTCTGGTATTGTTTGTTTTTGTTTCCTTTCTCTTTAGGGTCCTCCTTGGGATAGGGACACTTGGATGCGAAATGACCAACTTTGCCACAATTAAAAAATTTGAAAGGAAGCTTTCCTTTATATTTCCCTGATCCTTTCTGAAGTTTTCTAATGAAGTTGGATTCTTCCACATCAGATTCTTCATGATGACAAGATTGAGGTTTTTTCTTCTGATTTATCTTTGTCTTGAATGCTTTGAAAGTTGTTTCGTCATTTTCTGATTTATTATTTTCTGTTCTCATCTCATAAGCTGTAACAATTCCATGGAGCTGGTCAACTGTGAGTGAGCTTAGATCGGATCTATCTTCAACTAAGGAAATCTTTGCATCATATCTCATTGGTAATGACCTTAGTATTTTTTTCAAAATGGGTTTATCTGTAACTTCTTCTCCTGCTGCTCTAATTGAGTTGACCACTTCATCTACCATATGAAAGTACTCAACAATATTTTCTTCTTCTTTCATTTTCAAGTTTTCAAATTGAGTTCTATAGGTCTGTAGTTTGGCTTCCTTGACTTTGTCATCTCCTTCACATACGACCTCCAATTTTTCCCATATTTCTTTGGTCGATTTGCAATGCATAACTTTCACACATATAGAGTTAGTTAAACCTGCTAGAATACCATTTACTTCTCTTGAGTTATCATTACAGATTTTCTTTCCTCCAAAGTCTTTGGGTGGATTAGTTGGTGCAACGTAACCGTCTACAACAGATTGCCAGATATCAAAACCAAGAGCCAACAAGAAGTTTTTCATTCTTATTTTCCACAAAGCATAGCCTTCTCCATTGAACAATGGTGATTTGTTGTTAGACATTCCTTCTTGTTGATCCATCTTTAGGATCTACCTTCAAGTTTGTTAGATTGTGCTGAAGAAACCTGCTCTGATACCAATTGAAAGATCAGATCCTGTCACTGAGAGGGGGGGGGGTTGAATCAGTGACACAAAAATTATATCGATTTTTCATTTATTAATACAAACATAATTTTAACATAGTATTTTATCGTGGAACACAAATGGGAAAACCAAAAAATATTTTCTATTAACTGCAAAATTTGTTTTACATGAAATATAGAAGGAAGATGTACTTCCTCTTTGATTAGCACCAACTGATTAGGATGCACCCACACCCTGGTTTACTAGCACCAATTGGTAGGAGGCTCTGAACCCCTGTTTAGTCAGCTATAACTGACAAGGAAGCACCAAATCCCTTTACAGGCACCAACCTGCCCTTGCACCGCCCAACCACCCTTAATGCACAGGTATTATCTTTTCTTTCTGGAATCTTCTTCAGATTTTGATCTTCTGATATGGACTGTAGAGACACATTCTTCTCATCACTTTTTCTCGTTTATATACTCTTCAAATGGGTGTGAAATTTAAAACATCATGTCCCTTTATTTGAAACATTGTACGTTTTCATTTAAAATGATAAACTAAACTTTAATTAATTTCATTTTTCCTTTTTGTTCTTTATTCATATTTTCATGATTTATTTTCTTTTAATCATGACTGTGTATCGGTTCATTTTACCGTGCAGGTTTTTTCATAAATTGATCACAGTCATGGATCAATTTAATCCTTTATACTCGATATCAAATCTCTTTTACTTCACAGAGACTAGATTTCATGGAGGCGCTTCCTTCAAGCTATTTCACATGACCATGCATTACAGAACCATTGGCTCAACAATTTTGGCAACGCATTACACTCAGCAATGTCAAACCTCTTTACCATATGACCAATTGCGGTGACCTCACGCTTTAGGAAATTAGACCAAATGAGTGTTTGATCACTTCTCAGTTCAATGCCTACAATTCATCCTCCTGACGAGATAAACAGTTGATGGGGTTTTGACGTTTAGAAATTCGAGTCTTCGTGACTTCACCCTTTACTAAACTCATGATCATGAAATTGCCAAAACAATCGGATGGGTCAAATTCCCCATTGAGATGAACAGTTGACGGCGTTTCGACGTTTTAGGCAGTCAAATCTTCGTGACTTCCACTTCCAGAATTCCCGATTAGGATATCGCTGAAATGATCGGATGAATCACATTTGTTTTGCGAAGACAAATCAACAGTTTATATTTGATCCTTACATTTCTTAATCCAATGGCCAGGGCTTAATCAAGCGTTGAGATGGATGGTTGCCGAGATTTTGGAATATTGGGTGAGTGTTGTGGTGAAAAATCCTGGTATGGCATCGCCAAAATGATCGGATGGTTTGCGTATGATCTTGCCAAAACGATCGGACGGTTCGAGTTTTATTTCACGAAAATAGATCGACGGTCCATAACCTTGGTGATCCGATGACTGGCGGGGTTTCAACATTCCTATGAAAAAAGGGGGGTCGATGCTCCAACTCCTGGTATCTAAAATGTTTCTCTCATTGGATCGATGATCTAGGTCACTCCTCCTTTTCTTTGAATCTAATGGTCCACGCCGCTCCTCCTCTTGATATTTTGGAGTTCCGACTTTCGGGGTTTTGAACAAACCTCATCGTTTATATTATGCCACTCTTATCCTATCCTTCCACTTTGATATGATCCGACAACTGCTGAGGCTCTCAAAGAAGATCAATGGTCGAAAAATTCCTCCGTGCATCTATGTTGGATCTAACAACCCATGGCTATTTGTTCCTGTTGTCTCTAGCAATATCTACCGTCCATCGCGAATATCGATGGCTCCTTTCTCTAAACTCAATGCCAGCCCTTTTGAGCTTAACTCGAATCTCGTCCTTCATCTGAGCTCTTTCAAGCTTCTATCCCTCCCGATCTTGAGTCATAGGAACATTGTTGATCCTATCGTGATCAACAATAATCACGAATTTATTTTGCTACCTGATATACTGTGCAATGCACTCTTCCTATTCGCTCTTCCTCCTGAGCTTGCACTATCGTCCTCTTCACATTGTTTGGCATATTTTTCTTAACTGATATTCTTGTTGACATCAATACCAATCTCAACTGCGGTAATTCATCATCAATTTGACTATTGACATCAATGACAATCTGTCCAACAATCTCCCCTTTTGTCATTGAGGGAAACACACTAACTTCATATTGAAAGCTCCCCCTGTGATGATGCTTTCCTCTTATGAGGATTTTATTTTTATGAAGTTTCTCCCCCCCTTTGAAATCAATGGCAAAGGGGTTCTCCTATGATCGGTTTGTATAAGTACTTTTATGACCACTAGTAACACCTTCTGCAATCACACTTTTTCTATCATAACTAAATGACTCCTTTTGTCGTTGATTGCTATCTCCCCCTGAATAGGTGCCAACTGATGCATTATTTTCTGTGAAGATTCCATGTAGTTTGTCCATGCTTATTTAGTTTAGATCTACTCTTTCTTCTAGTGCTGATATCTTATGATCAAATCTCTTAGGAAAATATCTTAGTACCTTTTGAACAATTACAAATTTTTCAATTTCTACTCCCAATCCTATGATTGCATTCACTATTTCATCGAATCGTAAGAAGTAAGCTGCAATATTCTCATCTTCCTTCATCTTTATTTGTTTGAATTGACCTCTGTAAGTTTTAAGTTTTTCTTCTTTGACTTTTGAATCTCCTTCATAAATATTTTTAATTTTGTCCCAAATCTCTTTAGAGGATTTACAATGTACAACTTTGGTATATACCGATTCACCAAGACCATTCATAAGTTCATTTGTGGCTTTGGAATTATTTTGACTAAGTTTCATTTCTTTTTCACTTGTTGGCGGAACTGCTAATTCTTTGTATCCATCTACTACTGATTGCCAAATTTCAAATCCCTGTGCCTGTGTATATATTTTCATACTTATTCTCCAGAATGCATACTTATGTCCATCAAACTGTGGCATTCCATTTTTATAGATGTTTTTATTCTCTATGATCTAACTATCAGTGGTTAAACTGATTTTTGAAGGAACTTGCTATGATACCAATTGTTCGATTACTGAGAGGGGGGGTGAATTAGTAATAGAGAAATCTAATCCTTTTTAACCATAAAATGCAAGTGTTATATCAATGTTGCATTATCATCCAATAGTTTCAGAGTAAATAAACAGTGAACAAATGAGCAATCATACACATACATAATACACCGATGTTTTTACATGGAAATATAAAGCGGGAGAAAACCACAGAATGGTTTTTCTCATATGTCTTTAAGAATTACATTTATTGGAAGTACCAACTTCCTTTTTTTTCCATCTACAACTAGAAGGAGGCTCCAACCCCCTAGTTTCTCAAGCTACAACCTGAGGGAAGCTCCAACTTCCCAATTCTTATACTACAACCAGAAGGAGGCTACAACCCCCTATGTTCTCTGGCTACAACCACCTGTCCTTGCCTCGTCGAACCGCCCTGTCGTAGTGTTAGGATATTTAGACACTTAGGAGTTAGTTAAGATCTACTTGGTCTAATATGTTTTTAGGTAAAAGTGTGTTTCTTTAGTATGCATTAGTATGCATTTGTGGTTAGGAAATACGACGATCACGATATGTTCCCGACATAGAGTGATCCGACGGTTCATACTCTCCTCGATCTTAACGACCATTGATCCGTGGCTTGACACCCGATTGGTCCATGATCTCTATTTAAATAGCATGGAGGGTCATTTGCCGATGATCGATTGTGAGAAACTCTCTTGTAAACTCTCTCTGTAATCTTTTTCTTTGCATTAATAAACTGCTCCAAGTGGCCGTGTTGGCTAGGGCCATGGATGTTTCCCCGTAGGGGTTTTACCACGTGAAAACATCGGTGTGTTGATCTTTGATCTGTTTATGTGAGTGGTTACTAAAGGTGTTCATCCTCTATTGGAATACTTGTGTTGTCAAACATGGTATCAAAGCCTGTTTGAAGACCCTCTCTTGTTGTAGATCGAGATCGTGAAGCCAAGTTGCCTCATCTCCATTTCTGGCATTTTCGTACATTTCTGGGCTGAAAGGACTGTTCCATTTCATTCGTAGCACTTGTTTCATTTAGGAACAGTTTTTGTTTCACTCGAAAAGGTTTTTGTTTTCCCAAGATACGACCATTACAGTCAGATCCAGAGGTATGAAGTCTGAATTCACATTTTTTTTTAATTTTTGCAAAGTTTTGATTTTTATTTCGGTTTGTATTTTTTTATTTCTGGGTTGCTACTCTTTTAGATATGTGTATTCTCTTTGCCCCATGCCTTCTGCGATCTCGGCAAATCAGAAACATATAGGAAAAGGTGCATCTTCTGAGTAAGCTAACTGAGATCTAACCCTTGTTGTCATTGAGAAGCGATTTTTTTTTTCTTGTGTGAAACGAGTTTTTTGGAGCATGCTCTCCAAGGCCATATTCATCATCATCATCAACAACAACAACAACACCCCCAAAAAAACACCCCCAATCCTCCTTCTGAACATTACAATATGTTTTGCTAGACCATTTGGTTAAAACTTGCCTTATTAAGTAAGAGGTCTTGAGTTCAAGTCTCTCTTTTGTTACTTTTTTTGAAAACGTTCATGCTAAAAATTGTAAAGTGCATTTCACTTCAAGTATAAAAGTGAATCACTATAAGTAGCTTTATATTTTTTTAAATTTATTTATTTTGCATGCAAATTTTCTGTTATAAGGTAACTTCATTATAAAAGTGATCCCCACTTCTCTTTATAAAAGTGGGTCACTTCATAAAGTAGCTTACACTATCACGTGGTTATTTGGTTACTGTTTATGCCTTTTTTTAAAAAGGGCATAACTCTCACATCTGAAGTCCGTTTTCAGTGCCATTTTTTTAAAATCGCATAACTTTTCGAGATATTTCCATCCAGATCATTAGTTTCAGTTTTTAAATTTGCATTATCTGCATATTTAATACGGCTTCTACAAGAACTGTCATGCTTACTAGAAACAACTACTTCCAATGGAGATCCCATATGGAAGATTTATTAAGAAGTAAAGGCCTGCACCGGATTACCTTGGGAAAGGAAACAACCCCCACTGATGATGATAAGAAATCCAAATGGGATAATAGGAATGACGAAGCACGTGGACTAATCATAGTGTCCATCACTCCTGATTTAAGGTACCACCTTCAAGGAATTGATGACCTCGAAGAAGCTTGGAACCGATTGAATCTGTGTTTGGTAAACTCAATATTATTCGAGCACAATAGTTAGAAACTCAAATACTGACCTTGAGTCCAAGTGATTTTTCTTGCCTTGGAAACTATCTATCTAAGTTTAAAACACTTAGAATTTTATGTGAATAATGTAAGATAGTAATGAAGGAAGAGCATTGCATATATCTTATTCTTTCTAAGCTAGGTAGTGCATATTCTGTGTTTGTATCTACTTTTTATGCCATGAAAGAGGCT
>JASDQU010371280.1:77817-97083 GCA_032191745.1 Picea mariana | reverse complement strand
TGATCGATTGTGAGAAACTCTCTTGTAAAATCTCTCTATAATCTTTTTCTTTGCATTAATAAACTGCTCCAAGTGGCTGCGTTGGCTGGGGCCGTGGATGTTTCCCCGTAGGGGTTTTACCACGTGAAAACATCGGTGTGTTGATCTTTGATCTGGTTATGTGAGTGGTTATGGAAGGTGTTCATCCTCTATTGGAATACCTGTGTTGTCGAACACGTAGAAGTAGAATGATGGAACCATTGTCACACTATCATTATGAGATATAATATTGTAAACCTACACCAATCAAACTGAACCAAATGAATGCATCAACCATGCACCAAATATGTACGAATCATGCATCAAATACACAAACTATGACTCATTAATATGTACCAACATCATCAACTATACACCTCATGTATGTGCCAACTCATCAACTACTTGTCTCAACCATGTACCCAACATGTACCTCAACCAAAAGCCCTCATCAATTTCATCATCCAAATCTGAATTGTAACTCTGTAATAGAAATGGTGTATATGATCACATACCTGCAAACCTTCCTTAACTTTAACAAAAAGAGATTGGCATTTTCATCAAACTTTACTTTAGTCTCACATGACTAATTTTGGATTAGTCAACAACCCTAACTTGAAATAAAAATAACTATGTACCCGTAATGAATAAAGATCTGAAAATAGTACACAATGTTCTTCAATGTCTTTTATGCAATTCCTCTAGGTTTCACTGTTTGGAACCTCTCAGAAAAGGAGCTATAGAAAAAATGACATACCTTGTTGAATTTTGTCTTATTCTAGAGAGAGAACTTGTAGAGCGTGCCCCGCATGGAATACTTGTTGTATGGATCTGAAAATGGTACAAAGAATACTAAATATTATACTATAATCAATACATTTGGTCTTACTAGATTTGGATTTGTTATTAATAAGTTATGACTTTTTTACCCAAAACACCTGTTTTAGACTAGTTTCAGGACTAGCCACAAACCCTATTTTCCACGGAGTGTAACTCCAAAAATACAATAACCCACAATCTGAAATTTTTATCACATCTAATTGGATATGTTTCCTCAGCGACCTCCTGATTTCGTGGTGTGAATCATTCTAGAAAAATTTTTATTGCGAAAATGGTGAGATGACCTGTAAATAACATACCTTAGAAAACATCATGAAAATAATTTATCCTCCCTTGAATTTCATCCTTCTTTACTTCACCTTCCCTCTTAAATCCACCTTAGATATCCTTTGGTTACCTCAGTCACTTGTAGATATTCAATATTATCAAGTGTAATTAAAATGAGAGACCCTTGCCTCCTATTTATACTTTTATGTAGCTTCCTCAAGGGGTTACCTTCTAACCATCTTAAACCACTTTCCTTATTTTAGAGCTAACCCACTTCTAACCACTTGTCCACTTAGTAATTTCTCCATTAAATTTATTATTTAAATAAATTTTTTTGCATCCACTTTGACTTATAGCACACTCATCACTTCACTTTATTATTTAAATAATTTCTTCTTTGCAACCACTTTGACTACTTTGTTCTTTTGGGGCTTCTAGATGACTCATGAGGTTTCTCCAACTTCACATGGTCATAACTATCTAACCGTGAGGATTTATGTGATGTTCCATATACTATCAGAAATGGAATGACACGTACTATCCATATAGAATAGTCTCACCTTCAAATATATTGAAACTCATACCATTATACATCAAACAAGCTTGGGTCCATTACCCAAACCTTTGTGCTACTAGAATTTGCTACCAGACTTTCTTCAAGGGTTGACATCAATGAAAACCAACCCAACTAATCGATAGCTCCCAATATCATTACAATTTACATCCATAACCTATGATTAATTATTTTGTTTTTTATAGAGACAAGATTGAAGGAAAAGATAACAAAGGAAATGGAATTATGGTGAGTCTTCGAGGCAAATATAGCAAAGAAAATGACATTATAAAAAGTGTGGGATTCAAAAACTTTAAGTATGTAAACTAAATACAATGTCGATTCCCATATTGAAAAGAATCAACAAAACACATGAATTTAAGTGGGGGTTCACAATGTTAAGGTGTCTAAGCTTCTTTGGGAAGCTTTGATTAAGTGACACATAAAATAGTGCATACAATAATATGGTGGTAGGACATTTATCTATATGTGAGCTATGTGATAGATTTAATGTTGTTGAAGGGTACACCATATCAAGGAATGGATAAGAGCCAACTAGAATAGAGATTATTTTTTTGTTTAGATGACAAAGACAAGTATTGCGTGATGAACCAATGCTCATTAACCAATCAAGCATTGGAACTGATGAAATTGATTGGTTATTGAAAATATGAAACTTCTTTTTTCATTTTGTGATATTTGTTGTCCTTCATAAATAACAAGTGGTTTCAAAATTTTCATTTTTTTAAGAGTATATTTTATTTTACCTGTCTAGGACAAGTTTGAACCCCTTGGAAGGGCTAAAAAGGGTTCAATTTTTATCACTAGATACAAGGTGTATCACATGAAAATAATCTTCATGCAATATAGCCTGTATTGCATGAATAAAAGTTTCTTCCAATACAAGGAAGCTTGGAAATATTGAGAAGGTTTTGAAGAAGATGGATTATTGCATGAATTTTAAGGTCATGTGATGCAAAATTGTTGAAAAATTGGTGTAATTGATGTAAACCTTGATAGATAGGTGAAGTATCATTGATTGATTGGTTTGATAAGAATTTTCAATATTGGACATAATGTTATGAAGATGACTTGAATGCCAAGCATTGTCAATATTGGACATAATGTTATAAAGTTGACTTGAATATCAGTAGAAAGATAATATTGACTAATATATTGTATGAGATTGATGAAATCATCCTATATTGTATCAGGTTGATGAAATCACCCCAATGGAAATATGGTTTATGGTGGATTGTGTCATTAACTTCCATGCATAAAAAGAAACTATGAAGAAATTGTCCAGATAAAAAGGGAAAATGGAGAATCCAATATGGATGCATACAAATCACAATAAGAATGTTGGACATGGTGTTATAGAGTTGGTATTGATGTCAAATAAGATTAGTATGGGAATCATTATAGTCACATAGTCAAGAATTATGGTATAAACGTCTCAAGAAGAAGTTGAAAATTTTGAAAAACTCGAAGGTCGAAGTCAAAGAAATCGGGGGTCAAAATCAAAGAGGTCGAAGAAGTTGAAGGTCGAAGTCCAATAAGTAGAAGAAGTCAAAATCGAAGAATCCAAAGTCGAAGTCGAAACCAAAGAAATTTGGGACGACCAAAGTCGAACTACACAAGTTGGTTTTCTTCTAAGTCAAGTCGGTCTGAGTAGAAGTGAAGTAAATTACCCCGAAGGTCGAAGTTAAAAGAAAATTGAGTCGGGAAATTCAAGTCGGCCAAAGCAATTCAGGATGACCAAAGTTGAATCACTCAAGTCGATTTTCTTTTTAGTCAAGTTGGTCCAAGAATGAAGAAACCTAAGGGTTGAAATCGAAGCAAACTTAAATTGAGAAATACAAGTCGGGTCAAGGCTGAAGCAAGTTGGGTGGAATAGAATTGAAATACTCAAGTCAAAATTTCTCCTATTTGAGTCAACCAAAAATATGTTTTTCGGTTGAATGAGGAAGCAAATACGAAAAAGGGTGAAGACCAAGTCAAATCTTTAGTGACTAGTAGCTGAGAGGGAACTGGTTTTAATACTCACCATCAAATAATTTTTTTACAAGTTGAACTTAAATAGTCACCAAAAAAGGAGATATGTGGAGGTCTATTTAGACATTCATGAAAAGGTAAAAAGCACTGAAGACAATATGGCATCCGACGATGAAAGGAAAATTTGGGTAAAATTCTTTCAAAGAACCACTTGTATCGGCCACCTCACACATATGTTGGGGAAAATTTCTGTGTGTCAGCTAATTGGGCATGTTATGCATAAAACACATGTCGTATAATTGTAAAATTCATTTCCATCACTCCAGAATCTTCGTATGAAATCAATGTCTAATTTTGTGTACGGAAATCAATTAATGAAATCACTATTTGTGTTAATTAAATGAAGGGGTGCAATGTTTCATTACTAAAAGACACAATGGTTCAACCTTATACGTTTTGGAAAGTATATAAGCATACAAACAAGGTGAAAGGAAAGTGTCTCTATGGGTTTTACATAGAAGATATAAAGGCATAGAAGAGTCTAAGGAAGAAAGACAAGATACTTATATAAAGAGGGTGGAAAGGTGGAGCAAGGAAGGACTAATGTCCTTTACTAATTAAATTTTGAAGACATGAATTTGGTGCTTCCTAGGGTTGGTGCCCTAGAAAAGGGAGTTGGTACTTCCTAGGGTTGGTGACCTAAACAAAGGAGTTGGTGCTTCCTAGGGTTGGTGCCCTAAAACAAGGGAGTTGGTGCTTCCTAGGGTTGGTGCCCTAAAACAAGGGAGATGGTGATTCCTAGGGTTGAAGCCCTAACCAAGGATATTGGTGCTCCCAATCATTATTGTAACTTGTATTATTGTATTGATTTTATATTCAATTTTACTGTTGTTGATCAATTGTTATTAATAAGTTAAAATTATTAAAAGTTTAAATAATTAACCAATATTGATTCAACCCCCCCCCTCTCAGTATTGACCAAGTTTCCAACAATTGGTATTATAGTGGGTTCCTTCACTACAGTTTAACCACTCAATTGTTCTGAAGAGAACAATTGGTATCAGAGCAGGTTCCTTTTGCACAATCTAACAACTGGAAGGTATATTTTGAAGCAATGGATCAACAAGAGGGAATTTCTTCCAACAAAGCACCTCTGTTCAAAGGGAATGATTATGCATTCTAGAGTGTGAGAATGAAAATTTATGTCATGGACCTTGGATGTGATGTTTGGAAAGTTGTTGAAAGTGGTTATACTACACCATCTACCCCACCTAGTGTTACTTCTCCAAAGAAGTTATTCAATGAAAATTCAAGAGCAGTCAATGTTATTCTAGGAGGATTAACCAATCCTATATTTGTAAAGGTAATGCATTGTAAGTTAGAAAAAGAGATCTGGGACAAAATAAAGGTCATATATGAAGGAGACAACAAAGTCAAGGAAACCAAATTGAAAACCTATAGAACTTAGTTTGAAAATTTGAAATGAAGGAGGAAGATGACATAGCTGAATATATTCAACGAGTTGATGAAATTGTCAATCCAATCAGAGCATTAGAGGAAGAACTCAAAGACAAACCCATTGTCCAAAATATATTGAGATCATTACCTATGAGGTATGATGCCAAAATTTATACCTTTGAAAACAGACTAGATCTTGATAAGCTCACAGTAGATGAACTACATGTGATCCTATAACATATGAGATAAGAACAAGGCAAGAAAAACCAAAAAAAGGAGAAATTTCCTTCAAGGCATCAACATCAAGGAAGAAGCAAGAGTAGGTACCTAATGAATATTTTTCAGAGATATCTGATGAAGAAGTAGCTAATTTTATGAAGAAACTCAAGAAAAGGACTGGTAAATACAAGGGAAAGTTTCCTCTGATATGCTTCAACTGTGGCAAAGTTGGACACTTTGCTAACAAATGTCCATATCCCAAGCGTGAGGATAGTGATGATGAGGAAATTAAAAATCATAAAGAACATAAGAATGGTAAGAAAAAGAACAAAAATAAATACTGCAAACAAAAGAATAATCTCTACACCAAAGAGGACAACAAATCTTCTGAAGAAAGTGAAGATGAAGATTCAGAGCTTATATTTATGGGAATGAAAACTCAAGATAATGTTGTAGATGATGAATAAACTCTGAATTTGAAGGATATGTATACCTAGAACTAGAGTCGATCAGTGTTATCAAGGAACTAAGAAAGTATAAAAAGAATAACAAGCTACTAAGGGCACAACTTCAAGAGTTTGAAGAAGCACATCAATAAACAAAAGTAGATGCATCAAGAGTCATCGAAGAATCATAGAAGATAATCAGTGATTTGAAGTCTCAACTCCTAGAAGTTAAAAGAATTGAAGAAGTCATTTTAAATCAACTCAATGGTAGAGAACAAGTATGTGAGAAGCTAGAAGCTGAGATTGAGCTCCTAAAAGGTGAACTTGAGAAAGAAACGAAGGGATCAAAATTTGAAAATAGTTCAAAAATCGTAGATGAAATTCTCAGTAGTCAGAGGTCACCAAACAACAAGTATGGTTTGGGATACACCCAAGAATCAACTTCTACATCACAAGGATTTGTAAAAAGACCAATCAGTTATGCAGATGCTCTTAAAATATCCTTAATAAGAGAATATAATAAGGAAAGGATGATGCCATTGGAGACCATCCAAAATAAACAAAATCCAACACCCCTTACTAAAGAAAGAGATGAAAAGAAGAATATAATCACCAGAATAAATCCCTCTAACAAATATCAACAAATCTTCCTTGGACATTGCTATTCTTGCAATAATTTTGGACACAAATCAATACATTGTAAATCCTATGGAAAGTACAATCCAAAGAATGTACAAAGAAGAAATAAGTTTAATACAGAGAAAATAAACTACAACTCTCTCTCTCCTTTACAAAATCTCAATGTTGAATGCCAAAGGTGCAACAACTATGGCCATAAATCTAGTGAATGTAGATTACCAATGCAATCCTTGAAGATAGGAAACCCTAACAAACAAAATAAGAATATATGGAAAATAAAATATGAAGTACAAAGAAAGAAAGATGATGAATATATTGCACCTGGAATTGATCAAGTTAATAATAGGGGAATGGAGGGTAAATCTACTAATAAGGAATATAAAAATCAGAGTTTTGCATATAAAGTGAATCAAGCTCAAGAAAGGAGAGTTCCTGAAGAAGAATATGACACTATTGTAGTTCTTGATGATGTCTTGCAAATCAATAGTCCACTAGCCAATGAAAGAAAAATGGAAAAATAAAATTCTAAAGAAGAAGATGAAGAAGTTTATGTTACACAATATAGTGATGATTATGATGAATCTTCAATAGTATACCAACCGGAAGAAGTGAGTGATGATGATCTCCAAATTTTTCCAATGCTATTTTGATGATCTATTGAAGCTCCTCCTCAATAGAAAATACAAACAAAAGAAAGGAAATAAGATTTGAGGAAAACTTAAGGTTGTTCCTGGTGATGACCTTATGAGTATTGAAGAACATAAAATGTTACTCATGAATGTTATTCTTGGCTGAGGGAAATCATAAATTTGTTAAAAAAATCAAAATTCCATCATTGTTTGTATATCTAAAACTTGAATTCGATAAGACAAAGGAAAGAGAAAGGAATGTGCAGTATGATTTGGAGCAATTACTAATGCTACATATGCTACTAAAGTATGATATGATATAGACCCAATGAGGTATTATCAAAAGAATTAGAAACTATTAAGGAGGCTCTTGGGTTACAAATGGATGAATAAATGACTAGCATCATCAAGAAATTGGGAGCAGTTTGAAAGAAAATAATGATAGTCCTTGAGTAGCATTTGTATAATCTTGGAACATTCTTGAAGGAAGCTAAAGGGAAACATAACTAAAACATATCCACTACATCATTGAGGCAACATGGTTAGAACAGGACTACAGTTTAAAGTATCATGGAAAAACTAAAACATGTCTCAAGTATCTAAGGCAACACTACATTAGAAGATACTATGACCAATTTAATTGTGTTTCTAAGAAGGAAGAAGTTGAAGTTGGTTACTACATAAAAAAATGACTATGATAGAAGCATTAATGTGGAATATGTTGAGAAAGAGGGAGAGATAAACAGTAAAACAAAGTCCAAAACAAATGGCACAAAAAAGGGGAAGCATCACCTCAGGGGGAGCATCATCTGAGGGGGAGAAGATAAATATTCCCTTTGTGATTGTTTTCAAAGGGGGAGAGATAAAGAGTAAATTAAAATCAACTCAAAGAACTCAAAATACATAATACATTCACAAGGGGAGTAAGATTGTTTTACTAGGTTGCCATCAATAACAAAGGGGGAGATTGTTGACAATTTGGTTGTCATTGATGTCAACCTTGATAGATAGGCAAAGTATCACTGATTGATTGGTTTGATAATCATTTTCAATATTGGACATAATGTTATGAAGTTGACTTGAATATTAGTAGAAACATAATATTGAATAATATATTGTATGAGCTTGTTGCACTCATCCTATATTGTATGAGGTTTATGAAATCGCCTTATTGGCAATATGGTTTATGGCGGATTGTGTCATTAACATCCATGCATAAAAAGAAACTGTGACGAAATTGTCGAGATAAAAAGGGTAAATGGAGGATCCAATATAGATGCATACAAATAAAAAATAAGAATGTTGGACATGGTGTTATAGTGTTGGTATTGGTGTCAAATAATATTATTATAGGAATTAGTATAGTCACAAAGTCAAGAAGTCTGGTATAAATACCTCAGCAAGAAGTTGAATAAGTTGAAAAAGTTGAAGGTCTAAGTTAAAGAAATTGGGGTTCCAAATCGAAGAGGTCGAAGAAGTCGGAGGTCGAATTCGGATAAGTATAAGAAGCCAAAATTGAAGAAGTCAAAGATTGAAGTCGAAACCAAAGCAAGTCGGGACGATCAAAGTCAAATTACACAAGTCAGTTTTCTTCTAAGTCAAGTTGTTCTAAGTAGAAGTGAAGTAAAGTACCCTGAAGGTCGAAGTTGAAAGAAAATTGAGTAAGAAAATTCAAGTCAGACAAAGAAATTCAGGACGACCAAAGTCGAATCACTCAAGTCAGTTTTCCTCTTAGTCAAGTTGGTGCAAGAATGAAGAAAGCTATAGGTCGAAGTCGAAGAAAACTTAAATTGAGAAATACAAGTCAGGTCGAGGCTGAAGCAAGTTGGGTGGACTAGAATATAAATACTCAAGTTGAAATTTCTCCTAGTTGAGTCAACCAAAAATATGTTTGTCGATCAAATGAGGAAGGAAATACAAAAAAGGGTGAAGACCAAGTCAAATATTTAGTGACTAGTAGTTTGGAGGGAACTGATTTTAATATACACCATCAAGTAAAATGTTTAGAAGTTGACTTTAAATAGTCACCAACAAAGGAGATATGTTGAGGTCGATTTAGAAATTCATTAAATGTTTAAATACACTAAAGTCGATCTGACATTCGATGACGAAAGGAAAATATGGGCAAATTTATTTCAAAGAACCACTTGTATCAGCCACCTCACAAATTTTCTGGGGAAAATTTTCATGTGTCAGCTAATTTGGAATGTTCTGCACAAAACCCATGTCGTAGAATTTTAAAATGTGTTGCCAGCACTAGAGAGTCTTCGTACAAAATCATTGTCCAATTTTGTGTACGAAAATCAATTAATGAAATCACGATTTGTGTTAATTAAATGAAGGGATGTAATGTTTCATTACTTAAAAACACAATGGTTCAACCTTATACCTTTTGGAAAGTATATAATTAGACAACTAAGGTGAAAGGAAAGTGTCTTTGTGGGATTTACATAGAATATCTAAAGGCATAGCGAAGTCCAAGGAAGAAAGACAAGACACTTATGTAACGAGGGTGGAAGGGTGGAGCAAGGAAGGACTAATGTCCTTTACTAATTAAAGTTTGAATACATGAAATTGGTGCTTCCTAGGGTTGGTGCCCTAAAAAAAGGAGTTGGTACTTCCTAGGGTTGGTTCCCTAAAAAAAGGAGTTGGTGCTTCCTAGGGTTGGTTCCCTAAAACAAGGTAGTTGTTGCTTCCTAGGGTTGGTTCCATAAAACAAGGGAGTTGGTGATTCCTAGGGTTGAAGCCCTAAACATGGATATTTGTGTCTCTCAATAATTATTGTATATATTTTATATTCAACTTTATGGTTGGTTATCAATTGTTGTTAATAAGTTAAAATTATTAAAATTTTAAATAATTAACCAATACTGATTCACCCCCCTCCTCTCAGTATTGACCGAGTTTCCAACAAGAATGTCACATGAAGATAAACTTCATGCGATACACCACATGAAGAGAAATATCCATGTGATGAGATAATGTGTAAGAAATCCTTCTCGCAAAAAAAAAACTTATTGCAACGCCATGTACCACATGTAGAAAATCTTCATGTGATACACTGAAAGAGAAGAATACTTTAGAAGATGCAATATCATTGTCACCTTTTCATGTAAGTAGAAATCTTTGGAAAATGTGATCTATTCCAAGAAAGACATATTTCTTGTGATACAGTGCAACGAAATAAGATTTGTGAAGATGTGACAAGGGGAGAATGGAGAAGAAAGGTAAGAGAGAAGGAAGAGAAAGAGAAGAATAAAGAAGACAAGGAAAAATTGGACAAGGAAAATTGACAAATTAGGAGAATGTTTGGAAAGGTGCACCATATCGCAAGGAATTTATTTTCTTGCGATATGTTGCAAGCATCCAAAAAATTCCAGTGATGTGATAAGGGGAAAGGAAGAAAGAAGGGATCAAGGGGTATTTTTCACAGTGGAAGAAAAATTCTGAAGATGTAACATATTGCAAGAAATATAACTTTCTTGTGATACATCACAAAGAAATAATTTTTACATGATGTGATAAAAAGGGAGAGTCTTCCTTTCTCTCAAGAAAATAAATTTCCTTGTGATGTGATGAAGAGGCAAAGATCCTTCATTGTAAGAGAGGATATATTCCTAAGTGTGATGTGTTGCACATGAAGATTTTTTATAATTGATGAGAATATTTGAAGAGGTGTGGAACGATTCACATGAGAAGCTTTTCAGGGATGCGATAAGCATGAGAAGGAAGATCTTTTCCTCATTATTTGTGAAAATTGAGGGGAACCTATACAATTATGATGTGTCCTATGTATTGAATATGACATGACAGAAAGAGAAAGAGATCTTGATAAAACTTCTAAAGGCCACAACTTTGTGCTCAAAGCTCATAATTGAGCAAGAGAACAGTCGTTGGAAAGTTATCAATGAGTAAAAATTTTTCATAAGATCAAAAGTGAATTTCAGGTGGAGTATTGAGATGAAAATTTTGGATACCCCACCTCCTTAATGCTACTTAGGGGGTTGGGTATGTTAGAATAAGAGTTATGATTTTTTAAGAAAAAGAAAGAAAATCACCTTTTTAATTGTATTTTTGACTTATGTCCTTATAGGTATAGTCAAATCTCACTTGTAGGAATTTTTTGGATACATAATTGAATTACACATCCCGTCAGTACCCACTCTGTGTACTTTTGATAATTCTACTTTGCATACTTTTGAACATTGTGTATGTGAAATAAAAATCCAAAACATTTGTAGACTAGGCATGATGGCGAGGGACTGGTGACACCAAAAAAGACCAACCAAACCAAACACTGAGACTTAACCAAAAATCAGTGCCAACTTCCATCAACATCATATTACGATCGATCTCCCTTCCAAAAAAACTTCCATAGGTTTCTTTATAGCGTTACAGACATCAAGTGACAATGAAATCTCTTGTATTATTTGTTGACTTCCCATCAAGACTCTATAATAATGATGTAATCAATGGCGGGGCGTAAAAAACATGAACATGGAAGGATAATTTATGTTTATGTGTCTTTGATGGCAGGTGGTAGACATGTATTTTTATAGTGATTAAAATCGGATAGTGAATGTGATGATCCTCACACTAATTCTCAACTGCTGGGTTTAGTACAAAAGTTTGTTGCGTGGATTTAGTTAGATTAATTGTGGAGTTGAGAAGTGGAAACCTTTCTCATCTAGCCAAAATAACAAAGGTAAAATCTGCAATTTTGGATACGAGTATGGAAAAAATCTTTTTGGTTGATTAAATTATCACTGTAGGAGGATTTTTAGGGATTTTGGATTTTTTTTATTGTAAGTTCATAATAAAATTTATTTATTTATATATAAAACAAATTTATAAAAAAATGTTTAGTATAGAGATTTTGAGTAAATTTTAGTTAATTTTTTGTTAATTATTCAATTAGCTATTTAGTTTGAATTCTCTAAATAAGATATATTAGTTTACATGTTCATTAAAATTATATCACCATACACACTTCTTATTTTTTCCATTCATTATTCATATAAACTTCACACAATTTTTCCATATATTCAACAATATTTATCTTTATCCCTAATTTAGAATTTTCTCTACAAATATCACCAACTTAACTAAAAATGGTAAAAATCGTGGTGCAATTTCTATAACTATATTGAAGGTATGAAATTGCATATCTTTGAAATTCCATCTCAATCAACTCAACTTGTTTGCACCCAAATCCGAAGGTTTAAAATCTTGTAACCCATTACCAACTAAACGTGTGAAGATGTGGTAAATATACATAAATTTTGTAAAGGTAATACATCACTTTTATGTGGTGGCCGTATTTAGATAACACATCACTTTTATGTGGTGATGAGGTTTCATGTAAAGTCATTAGTGTTGTGGCCACAACAAATCCCCCTTTCATTTTTTGCTTTTACAGGTAAAAGGAAAGGCCCCCCTACTAAAATTTGAACTCTAATTCCTAATCCTCTACTACTATGAGCCTAATGATTTTTCTTTACCTCCTTGAGAGAGTTGGGGGTTTGGATCTCTATTGATGATTGTCTTTGACAAAGGTTTATTAATCATTTTGATCTCATACTTTCAAATGCCTTTGTGATGCTTTTTGACTTATGGTTCTTGGTTGTTCTTTGTATGATTAAATTGATAGATTAGCTTTGAGACCTTTGTATATTTCAAAGTATATGATGATCCTATGTGACTACAGAGTTTGATGTTGTATTTTATTACTTGAAAAAGTTTTCTTTTGAGGAGTTTATGAATATATGAATTAAATGAAGGACTAATATGCATTATGGATCCTCATGCTTGCATGTTGTGCCTAATTTCTTCATATTTATGCCAAACCCCTCATATGTTAATGACATTATTTAGTTTAAAATCATAACTAGAATCACAAGATAATTTATACTTTCTATGAGTTTGAAATCAAATAAACACAACTTTGATGACATTTATGTACACCAACAAGTTTTCATGAAAGTCGAGATTATAGATGAATCTTTTTGAGAAACGTTTCTTGTTTTCTTTTTCATTTTGCAAAAAAACTCAATGCTTATTTGTAAGTTTGTTAAAGGAGAAGGAAAATAATGTCATTTTTATGATATGCTTGAAAACATTTTCTTCCTCGCATACCTGATTTTATGCTTTCTATTATTGTAGGAGCAAGGTTGCAGAGTCACTGCCTTTACACAACCACTTCAACTTTGAAATGCATGGGGCGATCCCTCGATCTTATTCCTCTAGATTGGGCTTCTCTCTATTCATATATTTTCTATCGCTGGAAGCCAACATTCGACATCCTTAATTAAGCCTTCTCTCTCCCAAACCTCAACCAGATTTTCTTTTCTCACCATTGCAACATTTTCTATTTTCTCTTCCTTTAAAAGGCCTAAATCCTATTGTATTATATTATGTGGTTGGAACCTTGATCATTATCATTATCCCCTCATTGTTTTGGTCTCATCAACCTGACCAAGTGAAGTCCCCTGTGATATTTATGAGGTTTGAAAGGAATAATCTTATTTGAAATGATCTCTATCGGGTTAACCTTCCAGACTCCCCTCTCCTTGAAGGCCTATAGAGATTCTCAGATGTGGAAAATTGTCATATTTTCACCCAATGCTTTCTTGCCACTTTTTGTCTCCAGATTCATGCATTGTCATCTGATGTGGGAGCATGTTCTCTGATTTGTCGGTTTGGTATTTTCCCTCCACAATATTCCCCTTGATTGGATTGACATGTCCCATGTGCTCATCTAGCGTTGAACTCCATTGTATCATATGGGCTACCCATTGTGACATTAGTGTGACATGTGAGATGTCGTCCATTTCTCCCATAGTCACCTATCATTTGTCACCTCCATATTTGTGTGACCTCGACCTTGACTTGATGCACCTAATTGACCTAACATCTTGATTATTCAAAGTCTGCATGATATGCATTTTCTTCATTTTGGTCCCTAGGTGCGAAACCCTGAGTAGTGTGGAACCTTGACCCATGTGGAACTAGGTCTATCTTTTCCTATTTTTTGTATATATGATTTGTTTCATTTTCATTTTTATTTTTGATTATTTTATTTTTATTTCTTTGTTTCTTTATTTATTCATTTATTCATTTTTAATTTTTAATTTTCCCGTGGTTTTACAAACCACATGGTTTTGACTCCCATGGCTTTCCCAAAATTTCCCATGGTTTTTGAATTACAAGGGAAAATCACTTTTACTGTGGTAAATCACTATTACATGGGGGAAATTGTTTTACGTAGGGAAATTACTACTTTGTACATTTTTCCCTAAATACCCGATGTATATTATATATGTATATATTTGTTTCCTATTTTTATTTTATTTTCTCATTTTGTTTTAATTTTAATTTGTTTATGTGTTTTCTTCTTCCAAAAAAAATCCCAAGGTAATGTATTTCACTATTCTAAGTCGGGACATTTTATTCATTTATTTTATTATTTTAATTTTTGTTCATTTTTTTTAAATTTTTTTTTTGTTTTATTATTGTTTTGGGAAGCTGAGCCAATGGATGTACCTGTAAATCTCACCCTCACCTTCTTTCAACTCTCTTACCTCACCAAATATCACACTATGTGGGTTATCACTTACCTTTACCTTTGCGGGCTTGTGAGACATTTAAAAATACAACTTAAAACATTTCACTAGGTTTCACCGCAGAGGTTTTTACCACATGCTTCATGGGCTTTATCATGCAATGATTCCACATAACCCACATTAGGGTAACCACTTGATTTACCGGTACCCCTCCGTGGAGGTTTTTACCGCATGCTTCATGAGATTTATCATGTGGCAATTCCACGTAAGTCACATTAGGGTATACCACTTGATTTAATTTACCCACACCTTGCATGCTGCAAATCTATACACTTTGGATTATTTTATTATTTATTATTTGAGACTTTTCTTACATGCAAGACAAGTCCTAGGTTATATGCCACCTCTACTTTCACACAAATAAATTAAGGAAGGGAAAAACAATTTATATCATGAAATCTCAACTTACTCAATGCATGTGGGATATTTCTTTTATAGGTGAAGATCGACAATCTAGATCTCCCCATGGGTAAATCAAGGCTACTAAGTGCCAACTTCAGGTAGCCATATCTTGAGCTCCATGAATTTAAATCAAGCCCAAGATACATCATTGGAAATATCTCGAGTAGGAGAACATGTTGGAAGAAGCATTTAGGTAGGCTCAATGATGGAAAATCCCAGAAGATGCAAAGAAGAGACAGACACAAATTTGAAGAAGAATGAATTGTGTAATGTTTAGGAAACCATAACTTGAGTTTTAGAAAAACAAAATAGGCTTTCAAGAGCATGATATAAATATGGAGTAGAGAATAAAATATGGAAGACTTTGATTTACCAAATTCACACCATAACGCCTAGGAAAATTCGAAGAACATAATAGGGAAAGTTTGGAAAGAAGCAATGATATTTTTAATGAAGATCACTCATAAACAACCTTAGAGAGAAATTAACCACTTAGGAATATCTTTAAATTCTATTTGTAACGTTGTACATTCATTTACAAAATTGTATGAGGAACTCGAGTCATTTAATGACAAAATAAACAAGTGGAAGAGACAATAATTGTTGGTTATTACAAAAGGTGAAAGGTCTTCCTTGTCTTATAAAAGGAAGACCATTGAATATAATAAAGGAATTTTTCCCGTTGTATAGAAGGATAATAATCTTATTTCTGGATATATAAAGAGAAGAAGGCATTCAAGATCATAATTGTTGTCAAATGTATTAGGGACTTCTCTACTTATATGTTTGTTGTGGGTTTTTCTTAATGATTTTCATATGAATTATTTCTATGTGTTGTGTTTGGGATTACTCATACCGTTATTATTTCTGATGAATACAAGGATGAAGTTACATATCTTATTTGCAATTATTTGTGATCATTTCTGCAATTTCATTGTTTTAATACATTGTTCATTTATGTGAATTACTTCTGCTATCAATAATATTATGTCATACAATATTACTTCAATTAGTTTTTCTCTTGCAAGAGAGGTTATAATTAGTTATATTAGTTATTTTTTTTTCATTATAGATTAGATTTAGAGTTAATTAGAATTATTTGGGGGACAATCTGATGTATTTCCCCTTTTCTTCTTTTAATTCTCAATGGTAACCAGACTCACATGCTGGTCGGAAACTCTACCCAAATGAGAGTAAGTCTGATTTGGGACATGTCATTGGGTGTTCTCCCTTACCTACTTGACAGGCCATTTGGACTCGTCAACATAAATGGTGCTAGAAGGATGGAAGATGACAAGCTGACCCTGTGGGGTTGTTCTTGTTAATTTTTATTTATTTATTAATGGCTCCTTCCCAAATTCCTTTATGGAGGTGTATTTTTGGTTTTGTACCTTGTAACCATAAAAGATATTTAATCTCTTGTTGAAAATTAAATTTGATGGGGAGGGTGAAACAACTACATCTGAACACTTTTTTTAGTTCTAGAATTTGTTTTTGCCTTAGAATATTACTAATGAAGTTGTCATATGCAGGTTGTTCACTTATACTTTTGCAGGTCGAATCAAAAGATGGTGTGCAACTTTCCCGGATGCCTCTATTCACACATGGGAGAAATTTATGCATGCATTTATATATGCTTTTGAGAATTATAGTCATGATGAATTATGCACAAATATATTAGAGCTTAGGAAGAAAAAAGATGAATCTTTATAATAATTTTCTTTAAAGTTTATGTGTCTTCTCTATAGATTTCATGTGGATGATATGCCATTTTTCAATGATTTGATTCTCCATATAATTTCTCTTGATAATGAAATATATCATCTAGTGGATAAAGAATCCAAGTTGTGCCTTAATGCTCCTTTACACACTGATTTGGATTTGCATGAGAATTTTGAAGGTACTAATAATATGGTTGAACAACATACATTGGGACCTTTCTTCACTCTGGAGGATGTATATTAGAGATAAATTTTTTTTCAAATGATGCATATGTATCCGCCCATCCTTCCATTACCTTGGTTATTCCTAGTGATGAAGAAAAAACCTCTTGTGTCATAAAATTGAGTTCATATTTTTCTATAGCTAACCAATAAGAGGGTTTTTATGTTGATAATGATGTATATTTTAACCTTGTACAATATTTTACTGCAAACGTATTTTCAATAAAATAAAATAAAAGATGCAATGGAAAATACAAACATTACACAGAGATTTTTCTCATGGAAACCCAAACCGGGAAAACCAATATATTCTATATTCATTCACATCATACATTGTTTACAATACAATATGCATATAGGAGCCAACGAAATCCAAAACCCTAATCCAAAGTCCTGGACTAGTCAACAACCCTAATACCTTAACCAAAAATAGAAAACCATTGGTGAAAAACCATGTGATGAAAAACCACCCATAAATGGACACGAAAACCAAGGACCTCCCAAAAATAGACATAAAAACGAGGAATTTTTTTTTCGGGGGTGCAAATAATATAACATATATCCAAAAAATGAGACAGTTTGGGTCACACTGATGGTTATGTTAGGTTCTTATTGTCCTATTATATCTTTTCCATCATAGGAAGTGAAGAAGGGAACTATGGGGAATCATGAAGAAAGTTGTCACGAGCAAGTTCTAACAACTACCTCATAAATGGAATAGATTGAATCTAACTTATGTGTTTATGATTATGGTGTGGAACAATATTCTCTTAGCTTGACTAAAGAGAGTCAAGAAGAAATCCTCAGGGTCACTACCTTAGGCAATATTCCTTATTACCTCCCTGAGATAATTCTTGAACCCTCTTGTTTTCAAAATTCTCATGTTTTTCTCTCATCTTTATCTCATGACAATGAACATGAATGTGTTTTGAATAATGTTTATGTTCATATTTTCCTATAGAGCATGACATGGATGCTAATCGATCAATTAAATAAGATAATTTTGACACACAAAGCATAACTCCTTCCTTAGAAAGGAACAAATTGGAATTAATTTATGATGATCCTAATTGTTGCATTTATTCTAGTTTGACTGATAAAGATCAAGATGAGTTTTCAGTAGTTTATGAGCTATTTATTCAACCTTATTGTTATGATAATTGTTCTCATTTTCTCCTATATCCTAACTATGAGTATATTTTGGAAAACATTCCAGGTTTGAATATTTTAGAGGAGAAAAATAACAATGTCGATTTGTTGACTTGGGGAGAGGAAATAAACACTAAATTCATAACATTCTCAAAACAACAATTGACATCTTTCTCAGAATGTTAAAATATTGTGTAACTGCAAAAAATATTCTTATCCCCTTTTGTGGATAAAGATAAAATATATTTATTATTGATTAGATCAATCCCCTTTTGTGGATTGATCATGTCTGTCATTGTAATTGACCAAATCCCCTTTTGCGGATTGGTCAAACCCTAATTGTAATAGGATAAATAAGAAGTCGGCCCCAAAATATATTAAAGAGGCCCCAAAATATATTAAAGGTGGTTATAACCACCCAGAAGAAGAATTCGGCCCTGCTAGTGAAGAGACACTTCCACACGTGCCATAATTGTATAAATAAGAGAGGCCAATGCCTCATTTGAACACACACTCAACTCACTCATCTAGTGCGCAAGTTTTGAAGGAAGCTGCAGTTGTCGGTTGCTGGAAGAAGGAAGAGAGAGAGGCGTGTTTCTCAGTGTTGGATATTCTCTATTGTCTGGTTCATTATCTTGGCATTGTATTGGATATCTATATTAAGGAAGTTTTTCTAGGTTTTCTTCCCCTTGAGGGTTTCCTAGGATAAATGCTTGTGTACTCTTGTGATTGTGTTTCTCTCAGTGATCCTGTCTTTTCTATTGTTATCTAGTAAATTGAAAGTAACCTAATAATAGCATAAAATTTAACATGGTATCAGAGCTAAGCTAAAGAGAGCATCTTTCATAGGAAAAAGAAAAATGTCACTGTTGCCGTACATGAAAATTAGGGTTTTTTATTGAAGAAGGTTTTCAGCTCCAAATACATCTAGAAAGGTGCGCCCTACCTCAAGGAACATTTTGGCAACTTCAGCGCACATTTTCAGTGGCTAGATCTCTCGGAATGTGAAACCCTAGTTTTCACAAAGTACTAGAAGTACCAGAAAACCAGAGTACCAGAAGTACCAGAAAACCAAAAGCACCAGTC